>MU223541.1:78826-101732 GCA_018584345.1 Thuja plicata | reverse complement strand
TTAGAAGGAGTAAACTTAGGTAGCCCATCTACCATATTTTCTTTTTGCATTAATGAGATATAATCAGAATTTAAATGTCCTAGCCTCTCATGCCAAATGTGAAAATCAATAGTAGTGAGTAAAGAATGTCTAGGAGATGCAAATTGATAAAATTTAAACAGACTGTCATCATCCAATTTAGCATTAGCAACTATCTGATCAGTATTGGGATCAATGATATGGAAAATATCTTTATGAAACTCAACCTTATAATCTTGACATAATTGTGGCATGGAAAAAAGGTTAGCTTTCAAATTAGGAACATAAAGTACATCATGTAATTTACCATTTGGAACGTAAACATTACTAGTTCCTTCAACTGGACAGCAATGGTTATCAGCTAAAGAAATAGAAATATTCATAGAATCAAGTTTCAAAGAATCAAAAACTTCCTTATGAGAAGTAACATGTTGAGATGCACCACTGTCAATAATCCATAAAATAGGTTTAGAAGCATTAAAACAGATAGTAAAAGCATAACGCGATTGATTTCAATTAGATTTTTCATTTGAGTAACTTTGAGAATAATGTTGATCATCTTTTTGTTTCTTAAAATAGTTATGTATTAAGTGACCATCTTTACTACAATAGGTGCAATGTGACCTATTTGACTGATTATTACTATGATAGTTATTTGAAGGCCAAGAATTGTTAGTATTGTTAGATCTTTGATAATTTTGATTATTATATGAATTATTAGTACTGTTAGATCTTTGATGATTTTGATTGTTATTTTCATTAGTGTTAGAAGATCTATTGTTATTGTGACTTTGAGAGACATATGCATGTTCATGAGATTAAAGAATGCCAAACTGAATCAATTTAGCTTCCTTTTGACGCAACATATTTTGAAAAATGACATAAGTTAATTGAGTTGCTAAAGAAGGAATAGCTAACTGAGAGTAAATATTAGTAATAAACTGTTGAAACTATCTAGGCAAACATTTATGAATAATTATGTAGATTATCCTTAAATTAGAAAGAGGAAATTGTAAACCAGTTAGTAAAACTCTAATGGAATCAAACTTGAGCAAGAAATCATCAACAGAGTTGAAGTCGGTATACCTGAGGTCTTCAAGTTGGTCTTGAAGCTAGAATTTTTGAGTCTCATCTGCACTGTCATAGGTATTTTTCAGGATTTCCCAAGCCTAATGGGCTTCTATACAAGTAGAAATTAAGACATACAATTCGGGACTTAAGGAGATCCCGATTAAACCAAGTGCTTCCTCATTTTTATTCTGCTAATTAGTTTGGTCAGGTTGAGGAGCAGAGGCTGTTGGTTTTAAAGTGGCATCAGTAGCAATATATAAAAGATGGCAGAATCTAAAGATGAAGGTCATGTGAGTTTTCCATGCATGATAATTTGTACTGGTTAACTTAATTTTTGGCATCAGGGTAGTCATGATGAAAATGAAGATCTAAACTAGGGAAAAAAATAGAGAAACCTTAACAAAAAACATAAAAGAACTAAGAAAACAAACTAGATGCACTTGCATGCACTAGCAAAAATCTATAACAGCTTACGCCAAAGGGGCATGCAAGGAAAAAGCAATCACCAGAGAAGAACTGCAACTAAAAAACACTAAAAGCTAACAGATCTCAGTTAATCTGTTATGAATTAACAAATAACAACGAGAACTCTTGAACAGGAAAGAGAAGGAAAACTAAATCTATTGCATGCAGAACAAAAAAAACTTTGAACCTGCAGAGAAACGTTAGAAACAAAAAGAATCTAAAAAAACTTAAGTGATCATGGATCTAATATTTTTATAGTGCAGGAGTTAAAAAAAATGACTGAAATGAAAAACAAAGATAAAAGAAACAAACCTTACAAAAAAAGATGAGTTAGAGAACACGATAAGCAGATAACAATAATCTCCAACTTTTAAGAAAAAAAACTAAATTAAAACTAATTAAAAAAGAACAAAAAAAAAGAGATTAAACTATGATATTAAATTAAAATTATTGAAAATGAATTTGTATTAAACAACTATAAGATTTAAACTAAAAGAATTGCAAGATTAACTAAATCTAATTAAATATTATAATAAAAACTATAAAAGGATTAAACTAAACGATTAAACGAAAACTATTTTAAGCTAAATCTATCTAAAAGAATAAGATCTAAAATTAAATCTATCGACAACTAAAAAACTATGATAAAGAAACCAAATCTAAAGAAATATGAATCAACTAACTAAAAAACTAACTAAACTAAAACCAAGAATCGACTAACTAAAAACTAAACTAAAAAAAGAATCGACTAATTAAAAACTAAATTAAAGTTAAACAAAGCTAAATTTAAATCTAATTAAAATTGAAATGTGATAAATTAAACCGGGTGTTTGGATGATAAAGCCCTAACATGAACCCCCGATAATTATTCCATCTCTACGATATAAGGCATGGTGTCAGTAGAGGGGTGTATGGTGGCGGCGACCCTGGTGGTGTCGGCATAGAGGTGTAAGGTGGTGGCGGCTCTTGTGGTGTCGGCAGAGGGGTGTCCTAAAGTACAATAAGTGTTGGAATAAACGACGATGGGTCTGGATGCACGTAAGTTAAACAGCTTGTAATGTTTATCGTAATGGCAGTGCCATCAGCAGAGCGAATTTTGCAAAGAAAATACTTTGTTGGAAAGGGGGGGGTATGGTGGGTAAAGGCAGAGGAAATGTAAAGAATGGTGGCAACAGAGTAAGGAAGAGGAAACACCAAGAACCAAAGCTCTCCACATAGAGAATGCATAGCAACAAATCGTCGCGGGCTCAACTCTCCACACAGAGAATGCACAACAACAAACCCTCCAAAAACAAAGAATAATCGATAATGAATAAACTGCGAAAGTTAAAAATGATTTAGATACAATGCATGCATACGAATATATAAAAGAAGAATATAAATTTTAGGTTTAAAGGCAAGAAGAATACCCTTTTTTTTTTTAGAAAATTAGATTCTATTCCCTGAAAAACTATTATGAAAAAGGAATCTTGCCAAATGTAAAAAGACTAATGATATGGGGATTGATATCCGAAATTAGAAACAAAGATAAAGGAATGAACTTGAAATTTTGAATACTTTTAATATTATAATATTTTTAATATTATAATATTAAATTTTGATATTAAGATTGAGATAAATTTAAAATTAATTTATACCCAAAAAAATTGATATTTTTCCTTCTTAACCAGATTAAAAAATATATACTAGCAATAAACCCTCTCAAGAGTCTCCAAAATTGGAGTGCTCCAAGATATGGTAGCTCCTTCACCTACACACTCAAAACATGATTAAACCAACTTGCTCTGATACCATGTTAAAATAATGACCAAAAGACGAGAGACAGAAAATTGTTTAACACTTTGAGCTAGGAATAAGGAAATTTACAATGAATAAACCCAATTATAGGAGCATTCACCAAAGAAAGAAGCAACAAGGAGACAATATTTTGAAGGGGGAAAAGCATAAAAAAAACCCCGTGATATAATGAAAGTGGCAAAAAATGCCTAAGAATGAGAGAGAGAGATAGAGTGAGAGCTTAGCTCATACAAAATAATCAACAAGAAGAAGAATCTCATGGTGAATGAGAGAGGAGAGCCATCTCTTAAAGAGATGTGAGAAAGGAGTTACATTGTAACTCCCAATTCTGTGTATGTCACATTTCACTAGTGTGTGAGACAAGTGTAGGATTCCTCATAAGGAGGAGAATCTAAGATTACAAGAATAATAAAAAGGATACCTTGGTTTATCCTAGAAAATATAACAACCAAGGAAAGATTAATCCTCACAATTCTCTTCTTACACATTTTTATATAATATTGATAACATGTCCAAATTTTTACGTCAACTTTCCTCACCCTGATTTTCTGAATTTTCATTGCCACTTAAGGCCTAGTTTGGCATACCATGATCTTGCACATACCCAGAGATAAGGTAATTTTATAATGTCTGAATAAAAGGAAAATTTAAAAGACAAGAGCAAAAATGTTTGAACTCAAAATAAGATGAAATCAGATTTCAATTGGATTTTTAATGGATGATCTTTCTATTACATTCATGAGGCTTATAAAGCCTTATATTACCATTAGAAAACTACCTTGTACAGGAATAACTTCCCAACTACTTTATTTTTTAACTACTAATTTTTTATTTTTCTAATCTATTAAACTAACATAAAACTAAATAATTAATGAGATACACCAACATTCACTTGCTTATTACATTAATTCGAACAAGAGTGGAAGTTGCAAGGGTTTTGAACCCAATCCTTATGAAGACTTTGATGAAATGCCTTCACCAATCCTCCTTGCTCACTCAAGAAACACCGAACTGACTGTATCAGTGGATCTCTTAACCATAGAAATTGAAGCCATCTGCACAATATGATTATTCCCACCTCCCATGCACAATGAGACACATTTCCTATGAAATTTCACATCTCCTCCAAGTGTGTGTAATGCCTCCTCTAGTGCTGCACATGAGATACCTTTCCTTTAAAAGTCCACATCTCCTCTGAGTATGTTTAACGCCTCCTCAAGTGTTGTGGAAACAATCTCTCCTCTACTACACAAATCACCACCGATATGCCTGCACATGTGATGCCTTTCCTCCGAAATTCTGAATCTCCTTCGAGTGTCTCTAACACTCCTCAAGTGCTTAACAAATTCTTAACAAAATCTTGCCCACCCTTTCTTGTTGAAGGGATAACCATGATGCCAATCCCCCTCATCTCTTCAAGGACGAATTTTCCAAGCCCCATATTATCAGGGACAGAAATAGGTTTCTTCTCATGCAATTAATCATCCCTGAGCAAGAATCTAGCACGGGATGATAGAAAAAACTTCCTGCCTCCATTGCCTCCAGCCTCCTATCAAATTGTTTTTAGACCTTTCCTACCATAGATAACATCCATACCTTTGAAATTATTTGTGAATTATAACATGAATGACTCTAATAGCACAAGCACTTGATGACATGATAAACCTTTATATTTTAAGGTGCAATTTTTTATAGATGTACTATTTCTTAGTAGCAATAGATTACTCACAAAACTTGATAGAAATTCTTGATCTTTGAATGTGGAATATCTTAAAATATATAGATTTCAACCAATGATATACCCACTAATCAATCTAATACCTCCAAGGAATAAGAAAGAACACGCCCTTATTTCCCATGAATATGATATAATAAATCCAAAACAAAAAATGCTCCTTATGTATATGATACCTATTTTTTCCCACTTATCAATGATAGATTACTACTCAATCACATAACTTGATTTCTTTTAAATCCTCTACCTTCTATCCATGGAGCAACACCATTCAATCATTCCTTCACATTGAAACCACCAACCTTGATAGGAAAACCATTATTCTTATGTAACTACCTTGGTGTATTAACGATGCAACTATCCACACAACACTAGTGCGATACTTAAAGCCCTAGCAAGAGCACTACTCTTAGAATTTTTCTTTAAGATTCTTTGTCACGAACTGTTATCATAATTTTTAAATCGACCAATTTTTACAAATTTTCAACTTTACCACTGCCTCATTAACATGGTTCTCATGAACACATAAGTGTTTATATACAAACTTGCATTGATACAATCACCTATAGACCTAATGATATATTATAAAGATAAGCTTAAGGACTATGAAGTTCATACCAAAGTTGGGAAGTTTGGTATTCTTCAGAAATGTCGAAGAAAGTGAGCTAGCATTCCAAGTTCTTATTTTCCCTGATTCCCTGATATTTCTCATTGTCACCTTGTCATCAGTTTTTAAAAGTTCATAACTCCCGATCATGCAATTCTCAACTTGTGAAAGGTGGCACAACATCTTGTTTGGTTCTAAAGTTTTGTAAAGTGACGACATTGCGATTTCGGCTTGGTTCAGAAGTTATGGATAATGTTGACTCCCTAAATTTGGCCTTGTCATCCTATAACTCATGAAGGGTAGTTTATCTTAGTGATAAAAAATTCAAGGACAAGCTACGTATCCAGTTTGGTAGTGATAGGAGTTGGCATGTTCCTCAAGGGTATAATTTATTTCAAATATAAAGAATACTGCAAATCATTAAATAGCCAGCGTGATCAAGAAAGTTTGCGGGGTGAAAACACGAGTGTTGATAAGAATTAAGTCACAACTGATGGCTTCCAAATTAAATAAATTTAACTTTTGGATGAAGGAGTTCATTCTTTGCGTACCATCACTAGCCTTGTCATTCAACTTCAGAATGGGGCTCCCTGCAAACGACGATTTGTGGAATGAAGATACTCAGCCAACCTGTCAACCCGACTTAACAAAGAAAGAAATAGAACAATTCAAAATTATTTCAAGTCTCTTCATGGTTGCATGGGATATTAAGTCAAGCTATGCTGGCTATGAGACTGATGTTTACTCACTGAAAAAGGGAACGATACCGAGGAGAGCTACACAATATATTTTTGGAACTTTAGATGAAAGAAGACAGAGAAGTGCCTGAAGAGTTTCTCGATGAACTACAAGAATTGCCAAGTATGATTCGATTTGATGGAGATTTAGTGTTCTGATTTTCAATGATGCAATATATTTTCCTTTTGAAATTTCATGATAACGGTAATATGTTATAAAGAAAACCATTTTGATTACTTTCTTGTAACGTTTATTGTCAAAAAATTGTTAATTCTTGGCATCAAACACTTTCTTTCGAATATATATATGTACCCCTTTGTAGGAATTATAGAGAGGGGGGATGGGAGAGGGGCGGGGGCGCTTGCTGATGCTATCATTGTAAAGGGGAAGGACATATTTTTTGTTTTCAAATTTGATTATAGTACAAGGTAATAATGGTCTGTGTATCATTTCTTTTACATTAGAGATCAAGAGGGGAACACATTTTAAAATTGTGTGTTTATATGTGTGTCTTTTGGTTGCAAGTTTGTCTTTGAACTAATTTAGTAATTCTCTCATGTTTTCCCCTTTATTTTTGATCATGTGTATAATTATTACATAGACTTTAAAATTTGAGTTATTTGGATTTTTAAATCTTCTCCTTAAATCATTCAATGGAAATAGTCAAGGAATGAACTTTGTATGACTTACTATTTTACCCTATTTATAAATCTGTTGTTCGCATTTTTTTCGTGGCTATGAGAAGATGTTAGAAGAATCTTTTTTGGTTTCAGGTTAAAAGCCCACTCAATTTTATTTTGATTATCTCTCATCATCCGAAGGCCACTTCGCCTTCCAAAATAAGGAGAGAGTCAATGTTGTTAGTCATCACACCTGGCTCAATTGTTAGTTCTTGTTTGTCTTTCATTTTGGACATTGTGAGTCAGTTTTAAGGATTATTTTAAGAAGGACAAATCTGTTAACTAACAATTTTTTTTGCAAATCTCTTGGGGAATGAAAGGTGAGTGCTTCCTCCCCAGGAGGGAGGTTGGCGACTCTTTATTTTCATTAAGAAAATCTTGTTAGAAGAACTATAGTGTATGTTATGGATTTGGTTGTAGTCTAACCACGGGGAGCTCAGATTGGACATTTGGCTCTAACTCAATGCTCAACCTTGCCTAAAAGATCAAGAAAATTCTTTCCAAAATTTTCTATAGATAGGACACAAGATCCCGAAGATCATATCAAGGCATTCATGGTTTCTTGTGGGATTCTTGGAGTGCAAGAAGAAGATGTGTTTGTGCAGTTGTATGTTGAAAGCCTTATTAGAGATGTTGTAAAATGGTTTCAAAATTTGGATTATGGATGTGTTACCATCTGGGATGATTTGAAGGTAAATTTTCTTGAAAAATTTTAATTTGTGGCTGATACATATGAACTGTTGCTAAAATTATTTCAAATTCAAAAGATAGAAGAGTAATTGATGAGAAATTTTGTTGAAAGATTTAATCGGTGTTTAAAAAAATCCCTCAAGAGTGTCGACCAACTGAAAGTAATCAGATGTTTATTTATTGTTGCTTTACATCCTGAAATTAAGTTCTTGTTGAAGCGTAAGAGGGTGCAAAATTTAGAAGATGCACAGAAAGAAGCTATTAAAATAGAGGACGATATGATTAAGACTAGAATGAAATGTATAGGTAAAAGTGTTCTGAAAGTCTCAAAATCTGAAATGCTTTTGCAAAATTAGAAATTTTATTTGAAAAAAGAAACTCTGCGAAAAATATAGTTACAAAGGGAGCAAAACTGGTGGCTCCTGTTTCTTCCTGTGGAAATCTAATAATGTTTAATGAAAAATATTTTTAGGCCTCTCCTGTAATTACGGATGGCTGTAATTACAGATGGCATCTCTAATGTTGCAAGAGCTTATTATTTTTGCATTGACAAAACTGATTCTTTTGGGAAGGCATATGATTGTACCACACAACCAGAAGACTTGGTGATTTTCCCAACTACAATTACTGCTGAACAAACTTTAGCATGCATGATCACAAATTGAACAATTTTTTTTAGAAAGTTCTTTTTCTTCAGATTTTAAATCTTTCACATTTGATTTTCCTGATATAACCCCAGTAAATGATTCTAACTAGGAAGACATGAAGAGCCAGTATAGAAAAGAAGTGTATAATCAAGAACAACCAGAGGATGCCTCTCATGCTAACATGCAAGTAGATTATGAATCTTTCCACTTCAGTTATAGTTATGATGAATAATTCTTCTGGATTGGGTGGTTAGAAAGTCATGTAAATGCTGGAGGACAAGTTGAAGAAAATAAATCATTCAACTTTGACGAAATATTTCACATGCACCCAAATTTGGAGGTATTCAAATTTGGTGATGAAAATGATATAGAAAAGTTGTGTTTAGAAGATTCAAACTACAACCCAATGCTGGAATGTTTCTATTTTGAAGATGATATCATACTGGCCCCATCTCATGAGACATGCAATGAAGATGAAAATTTTAAAGTGACAGGTGCATTATTGGTTGATGTAGAAGAATCAAATAGCATACGCCCTAAAGGGGGAGCTTAGATGATGACAAGGATGAATGTTTCTCTCAAATTATTTATAAAGGCTATACAATCTGGGGTTTGATTATGTTAGTCCAAGTCGAGTACTTGTCCTTTTATTAAAGTAATTTCTAGAGTCGCCATACTATTTTTGTGAGTCTCAAAGCTGCTTAAGTTCTCATGTCCAAATACTTAGTTAAAGTGTCGGCCTTGTGGTTCATCTGTGTTTAGTAAGAAGTTAAACGATCATTTGCTAACACTTTTCTTGAACAGGTTTGAACAGTCATGAACACCCTTGAACAACCTTGAACTTAGTTCTTGCATGTTCAAGAGTGTTCAAGATGGTTCATGTTATTTTAAAGAGCGCCAAATGAATGAAATTCTAAAAAAATCTTCATGTTTGCGGTGTGCGGAAATTTTGGTTGTTCAAAAGTTGGGAATCAGTGAGATCATCACGAAATATTCAGTTTAAGGATGAAGGCAAAGGATCAAGCGGGAAAATACTTGAACAGTGGCAAACACATAGGAACAACCTTGAACTTAGTTCATGCATGTTCAAGAGTGTTCAAGGATTTTGAAAAGTGACACATGGAAAAAGAAAAAGGATTTTCGTCGGCACTCAGTAGTGGGTCCTACTAAAAAGGGGCATTTAATGCGGAAAAATATTGGCAGAAATTAAGTGTGACCAAGCCCTCAAATTTATGATAAATCTGTATGGCATGAAATTTTGCGCGAGTGGCATTAATTGATTGCATGCGTAAATGATTAATTCATCCTCCTAGCCTTTATTGCATTAATTATGGACGATTAATGATCAAATCCGTGGTATTTCCTATTTAAACCCTTCTTAGCATTCATTATTTTTGAAATGCTATTGCTGTCTGTATGCGGATAGATTGAAGGTAAGGGTTTTCGGAGCTCCAGTGTGTGGAGGTTTCTACATATCAAGGTGAGTCAGGTTGCAAACCCTATAGTGTTTAAATTTAAAAGCTTGTGAAATATGCAGAAGTTTCTGTGACAGTTATCAGTTTATTTATACAATAATGAAGTCTGCATTTCACTTGTTTGGAAGCGTTTCTAGTCTGGTGTGCGAAAGCCCTATTGTAATAGACATGGATTTAGGAGGATATGATGTAGAAGGAATTTCTGATAGGCTTGTTGAGTCTGTAGAAGAGAATCTCCCTTCTCTGGAAATTTTCAGTAGCGAATTGTGCATAGCTGCATGTTTCCCTCCCGCAGTAATTTGTCCCGAGCTAGTTCATGAGTGTATTCACAACTATGATCAGCGGACCGAGTCAATTCTTAAGAGAGATGGTAGCGTCTTGTTGGCTGTAAATAGAGAAATTGTTTCTTTGGCTTTCCAAATTCTTGAATGAACTTTTTCCGCTTTCTCTCCTGCACAGTCTCTCATTAAATTTAAGCCAAAAGAAGATGCAAATCGCACTTCCATGGCCAAGCATTGGTTATTGAACCCTCAGAGGGGAGGTTCCTGTTTGCCCAAAAAGTTTAACAGAAGTCATGTACGCCCATATATTAGTGATGTCATGGTGATGTTGCACAGAGTCAGAGGGTCACCTGAGTCTTATTTCTTCTCAGATTGGTTATTCTGTTATATTCAAATTGTTTTAGAAGGAAAACAAAAGTTGGACTGGGCCGAATTGATTGCAGGTTCTATGAGAGAACAACTTAAAAATTCCAAACTCACTGGGTGTAGTTTTTTCATGTCTTCTTATCTAATGTACTGTTTAGCCTATAGTAGGAAGTGGGATGGGATGATTCATGAGCCTTGGTCTGATGGCATGTGTGTTTTTGAGTATTTCCCCATTCTTTGTAAAGATAATGTAATTCAGAACTATAGGAGGGTGCATGACACTTTTATGGGTAAACTCTTCTTTGAGTTGACTGGGGATTCAGCTAGGAGAATGAGTTCTAAGGCCCAACAATTTGTGACCAAATTTGGGAGTTTTTATACTCATTTCCCTAGATTCACTTATATTAGAATTGGTGGTTTTGAAGATTCCCCTACAAGATTACCTAGGTATGCTTTTGACTGCTTTATTCTGGCAGAAGTCTTTAGGCAACTTGCTATTGTACTTAAACGTTTTCTTCCTGAAGAAGAATGGGAGAAGGTTTTCCCATTACAGCTAGGTAAATTTTCATGCTTGACTATTGAGGATGCAATAAGCATTGGGAGTGATCTGAGTCATTTTGATTTCAAATATTACACAGAGAGGAAAGGTTTTGATAATAAGAACTTTGCCAGTAGGAGTCTAGGGCTTAGATCTCATATGTTTCTAGTTCCCCATCTAGAAGATTTCTAGGAAGATTGTATTGATGAATCCCAGGTTAAGGAGAGAAACCATAGTAGACTCTGCATATCTCAGATTCTATCCATGAGGTTACAGTTCAATGTAGAAGGTGTGACAGATGATGGTTCCAACTTAGTTGAACCCAGTTTCAAAAGACCCCTGGTAAATGAAGAATTTGATATTGACTGGTTAGTAGAAGAGGAAGACGACATTAAGTGCAAGACACAACATGTGCTTCAATTAACCAAAATGGCTGCAAGCAAGAAGAAAATAGTCTAGTCGTAAGTCAATTGAAGTTAAATCTTCAGCTTTATTTTCCTCCTCCCCTGTTTCTAATCATCATAAACCTATTGGTAATGCAGGTTCATCAGATAAGTAGCAGAGTAAGGGTTCCAGGAAGAAATCTGTTGCAGAGCCTTCCCTTGTGGTCTCACCTCAGCAAATTACCAGATCAAAGTCCCGATCGCAAAATAAAGGCAAGATGACTCAGGAAAATACAGAAACGATCAACTTGGAAGATGACAAATTTGGGGATTTAAATTATCAAATTGAAGAAGATGAGCAAATTGGAAAGGACCTCTTTGATCTAGATGATGTAAATTTGGATTTGATGGATACTCCTACAAAGACAAGCGAACAACCAGCGACAACAAGTGTTACACCAAGATGGCTAACCACTTCAGTGAACAAGAAACGAAGCTTAGTCTTGGTATCTATCCCAGTGCAGGACATAGTCAGCAAGTATGTTCAGAAAACTCCAAAGGCCAAAAAAGTCAAGAGCACAGTGCAGATGTTTACTGATGCAAAAACTGGGAAATGGACAGCTAAAGTAGCCACCTATAGGCCAAAAGAAGAGAAGCAGGATGTTGTAGTGGAAGATTTTGAGGTTACTAAAATTGAATTAGGAACCATGGATATGGCGGGAAAGAATCACCTATTCAAGGAGACAGCTCAATAGATGTTGATGACATCTCAGCAATATAGCAAGGAAAAGAAAGAAATGAAATAGACAATAGTGTCACTTTCTAGGTTCATAAACACTTTCTGTAACTTTGATGTCGCGCCTTTGAGTCAATCCCCATAGGTATTTGATCCAAATTCTACAGAAAGCAAGACTTTGCTAAACCAAGTTCAGAGGGGTTGAACTTTGGTCTCTTCAGTTGATGAGTGGATTTCTCAAGTATTTAATAGTGGCCAGCAGTACATTAAAGACTCACACTTGGTCCTTCATGATACAGAAGCAATAATGGGGGAATTGTAGACCCAACAGAAAGTCTGAGAGGTAGAGGGGGAAAAGTGGGTGTCAGCAATGAGGAAGTTCTTAGAAATATAAAAGTATGGCTTCAGTAAATTCTGTGCTGAAAAATCTCTGAAATGCACCGAAGAATCCACTTTCTTTATACTTAGAAAGAGTATCAGCTGGTGTATCTCTCTCATAAGAAGAACCATTTTAGAAAACAAAGAATACGAGGCCGAGGCCAAACAAATCCAGAAAGCCACTCTGAATGAGTTGAAGGTCATCAACTTCACCTATACTTATCCATCAGCTTACAGCGAACAGGAATTGAAAGGGGCTCTGCAAGCCTTCAACTCAGCAATGAAGATAATCAGAAAAAAGACCAATCCTAAAGCCACAGACCTAACTCAGGTGGCAAGGATTGAATCAATGTTATGTCTGAGTGTAGACCAGTTGCCAGGTGTGATAGAAAGGTTGAAGAAGTTGAAGTGGAGTAAGGATGCCTCTATGACCCGGATAGTAAATTCCAAAATCTCGCATATGTCATTTGCAAAGGAGCTAGTCCAAGCGTATAAAGAATGAAAACCTACCCAGTCGGTTACCGAAGATGAAGGAAGCCTAGCAATGAGAAAGGATCGTGCAGTGGACAAGGAACCAGATTTAGATTGTTAGTTATTATTTGAATTTTCCTGTAAACTCTCAAGGATGTGTGTCATTTTTCTTCTGGTTTAGTTTGATAACTAATTGCTTGAGAGGTCGTGTTTTTTAGGAGACCTCTCGGTGCTTTGATACTATAAGTAGGGCTGCTAAAACTTGAAAAAGGTTCAAAAAAAATTGATCGTAACTAGATAGTATAATTTTGTTGTGATAGTTTTGGTTGGAAGGTTAGAGGAACAGATGTGGAGAAATTGAATATTATTGAAAAGAACAGATTTCATGTGATTTCCTGTGTAGTGATTTTTGAAATACATTACAGTGAAGTTTCTCAAATCTGTGTTGTTTGAGAGCGAAAAACGAAGTGTCCTATGTTGACATCTTGTTTACTCTGTTATGTATATGTCCATGGATTCATAATATCTGGATTTTATCTATATTTTGTTGCCTTGAGCAGATTAGTTGTCTATTTTCATAAATTACAGTCAGGGAAGTAACTGAGCTTTTCTTTCCCTTTATTTTTTAGTCTTAATCTCTTTGCAATTGTTCAGTAATAGATCATCTAAGAATGATACTGTAGCCTTTATAAGCTTTCAGGTTAAAAGCTAACCATTGAAATTGTTATCAAAATTTATTGGAAATCAATATTAGGGAGCTATACCTGTAACAAAATTCAGAGGGAAGTGATTATAAAAGACACTTACCCAACTGTTAGAGATAGGTTTTCTTCTAAAGGGTGATAGAGTAAATCTAAAAAGAGAATTTGTAGAAAGACAAATCTGTTTACTAACAGATTAATTGTTCAGACAACCAAGCACATGATGTTGATGTGTTGAATACAAATTTAAATCAACATGTACAACATAATTCCAAGGCATCTTTGTTGACATCAAAAGCATACAATGCAGAGTAGCTTTTTTGGCTTGATGTTTTATTTGATAAACTTCCACAAGGCATTATTGTTGGTGCTCTTTTCACGGTGGTCGCAAGCTGGCACTAAAGGAGAATGTTTTTTTTCTTACCAGCCACTTTTTCACACTGACAAATATATTTCCCAACCAGTTAATGGTTTCACTTGAGTAGCTTGGTGCATTTCTTGAGGTAAGAGGGCCCCACCCCTATATATATCTAAATAAAATTTTGGTGTGTTGTAGGTTTGGGTGTTTTGGGTTTTGGTTCTTGCCCTCTTCCCCTCCACCCTTCTGTAAGAAGCTCCTTATCCTCTTTCTTATTTGGTGTTCATAGTGACTTTGCAACCCAATGTATAAAGCACTGGTATCTGCCAGAGATATTCTAGATTCTCTTCGTTCTTGCAGTCCTCGTCCCCCCAGAGCCTGTTGTTATCATAGGTTTTAAATCAACTAATTTTTAAACTTTTTAAACTTTACCTCTACCTCATTAGCATGGTTCTCATGAACAAATAAGTGTTCATATACAAATCAACATTGACACATTTGCCTATAGACCCAGTGGCATATTATAAAAATAGGGTTAAGGACTACAAATTTCATACCAAATTCGGGAAGATCTGTATTCTTCAGAAATGATGAAGCAAGTGAACTAGCTTCCCAAGTTCTTATTTTCCCTGATTCCCTGACATTTCTCATTATCACCTTGTTGTCTGTTTTTAAAAGTTCACAACTCCCGATCATGCAGTTCTCAACTTGTGAAAGGCGGCACCCCTGCGACATTCTATTTGGTTCTGAAGTTGTGTAAAGCGGCAACATCAAGATTTCAACTTGGTTCATAAGTTATGAATAATCTCAACTCTCTGACTTCGACCTTGCCATCCGATAACTCAGGAAGGGTAGTTTATCTTAGTGATAAAAAATTCAAGGACAATCTACATAGCCAGTTTGGTAGTGATGGGAGATGGAACGTTCCTCAAGGGTATAATATGTTTCAAATCTAAAGGATAATACAAATCATTAAATAGCCAACGTCATCAAGCAAGTTTGCGGGATCGCAACACGAGTGTTGATAAGAATTAAGTCACAATTGATGGCTGCCAAATTAAATAGATTTGAATTTTGGATGAAGAAGTTCATTCTTTGTGTACCATCACCAACCTTTTCTTTTGACCTCAAAATGGGGCTCCCTGCAAACGATGATTTGTGTAATGAAGATCCTCAACCAACCTATCAACCCACTTAACAAAGAAAGAAATGGAATAATTTGACATTATTTCAAGTCTCTTCACGATCACATTAGATATTAAGTCATGTTATATTGGCTACAAGAGTGATTTTTATGAACTGGAAAGGGAATGAGACCGAGAAGAGCTACACAATATATTTTTGGAACTTTAGATGGAAGAAGACATTGCAATGCCTAAAGAATTTCTTGATGAAATGAAAGACTTGCTATGTATGATTCAAGTTGATGGAGCTTTAGTGTTCTTATTTTCAATGATGCCATATATTTTATTTTTGAAAGGTCATGGTAATGGTAATATGTTATAAAGAAAGTGTGACTGCAAGAAGTAGAGTCCCACTTTTGGGCAAAAAGTGGAAGTGTTTTCCCTATTTGTCACATTTTCTGTCAATTGATGTCAAAATTTGAGGAAAAATGTAGTGCTCAGAGTCTACTTTTCAAATATGTAATTTATTTCAATACCCACATGGTAAAAATTTCTTTTTAATAGGCATGTTTAAAAACTACTTCAAAATGCATGTTTCAGGACCATACCACACACATGTACGACAACCATATTTTGACCTAAATATTGCATTTTTTGTCAATACTTATAGGGAATGATACCTAAGACAACAAAGATTCATGAGCATATTTTTTCTTTTTTTCTTTATTAATTTTTAATTGATTATAAAGTATATTTTCAAAACCTCTGGTGTATGACCACCATAAATTGATGAAAACTTAACATTTTTTCAAAATTTACATTTTTGTAATCTATATAGTAAGAAGTCCAATGGATTTTCATTTCGTTGAAAAATTCATTTGGGAAGACCTTCAAAAAATTATGGCAAGGCATAAATATGAGATTCCAGTGCCTTAGCCATTATTTTGCAGGCCCAAAGCATAGGAAATAGTCAAGGAATGAACTTTGTATCATTCTATATTCTATAATCATTCAATGAAAATAGTCAAGCAATGAACTTTGTATCACTTTCTATTTTCCCTTGTTTATAAATCTGTTGTTCGCATCTGTGTCGTGGTTATGG
Source organism: Thuja plicata (assembly GCA_018584345.1). Taxonomy (NCBI): domain Eukaryota; kingdom Viridiplantae; phylum Streptophyta; class Pinopsida; order Cupressales; family Cupressaceae; genus Thuja; species Thuja plicata. The sequence continues at coordinate 85,371 of MU223541.1, read as the reverse complement.
ACAGATGTTAGAAGAACATTTTCTGCTTTTGAGTTAAAAGAACACTCAGTTTTATTTTGATTACCTTGTATCATCCAAAGGTAGTTGTGCCTTCCAAAATAAATAGAGAGCGAGTGTAGGAAGTCATCACACCTGGCTCAACTAGTAGTTCTTGTTTGTCTTTTATTTAAAGCATTGTGAGTTAGTTTTAAAGATTATTTTAAAAAGGACAAATATGTTATCTAACGTGAACAACAACCAAATTATCTTTGACTTTGAAAACATAGATGCAATAAAACCCCTAAACAAAAACTCTAATCCGTGTAAAAGTTTCAGAACCTTAGCCAAAATTCTCAGTCGCCTGGCACTAGATAGTGGGAGAAAACTTCTTAAATTTTCCCATAGCCAAACAATGCTCAATGATCCATTGCAAGATCACACAATCAATAATTGACCAAAAATGGGGTCCGTCAAAAATGAAAACATAGGACTTTCTGCGACAAATGTATGAGGTAACACGACACAAGAAAAGATATTACAGTTGCTTCTTTCAACACATTTTAACAAAAGAATAAGTGCAGCGTCTAGAACTCAAGTTTCATCCGTGCAGATTATCATGTAGTACAGGCACTTTTTCCATCACCATGTCCATAAGCTACTTTCAATGTATGGGCCATACCATATTACTTACCTTTCATGAAAAAAAATAGTTACAAAACTGTCTACTATTCTCCCATTCTTGAGTTGCTCTGCTACCAAATGTAAAAGACAAGAGAGAAGAAACGATTGAATTAAAAATAAGATGCAATCAGATTTCAATTGGATTTTCAATGGATGATCTTTCCATTATATTCATGAGGCTTATAAATCCTTATAGTCCCGTTAGAAAACTACTATATAGGAATAACTTCCCAGATACTTTATTTGTTAACTACTAATTTTTTATTTTATTTAATCTATTAAACTAACCTAAAACTAAATAATTAATGAAATAGGCCAATTGAAAATACAAAGATTTAGTACAAATTGCAGATAAAGATAAGATTATCAAGACATAGTCAGATTTTTGCAAGATAAGATTAATCAGAGAATAATCCTTGACATTGTCAGCAAGATAAAGAGAAGAAAATGAAAATATATACATACATTAATTTCAAGCAATTTTTTAGATTTTCATCAGGGGTAAAGATGAAATTTTGCCAATAAAGTCAAGGAATAGAGAGATAAGGTAATTTAAGAATGTTAGAATAAAAGGAAAATACAAATATTTATTACAAATTGCAGATAAAGCTAAGATTACCAAGACATAGTCATATTTTTAGAGGCTAAGATTAATCAAAGAATGAAGATAGTTGCCAGCTGCAGGAGAAGAAATAATTTTGTAAATTTGAATGACTAGTATCATCTCAAGAATTGACTTAGGGTTTTCTCTCTTATATATCAATATTTTTTTTTCTCTCTGTAATAGGAATTCCATTCCATGATATTCTATCCTAAACTCTAGGCATTCATTTTGAGAGATAGTACTGATGATTTAGTTTTTCTATTTTTTTTAAAAGTTCTCAGTGAGAATCTTTCACTATATAAATGTATTCTAAATATACTTGTGTTTTCAGGTTGAGCTCTAATAAAATCACAAGGTTCATACATTTTGCAATTGTCTCCATGACTATAAATCATTTTCTTTCAAGCAATCGGATTAAGGATCCAATCTTGTCTTTCAAGCAATCGGATTAAGGATCCAATCTTGTTTGTCTATTTAATGTTTTGAATAACATGTTTCATTTATGAGTTTCATTCTAGGGATGAATTAAATTGTTCCAAATGGTATGGAGAAATGTACTCATAGTCATCCAGATTGTAACAAGAGTTGCAGGAAAATCAGTTTGTGGGAGTATTAACTTGTAAGTGCATAGATACAAGCATACCCCTGATTATGGATTTACACGTGTTTTGAGCTCTTTTCCACTTATTTTAATAAAAAAACATGATGAACATACATCATCCTTCTCAATCTATATATTCATCTTCCTTATCTTTTCCCATGTCCTTTTATCCTTCATATCCTAACCCTGTCATTCTTTTTTAGAGTACACTCATATTCTTCATACATGCATGTCCTCTTGATGAGGCATACCTAGCTCCCATTATTCTAGTGATTGAGGCATCATACCATTAGTTCTTTTTCCTTTACTATCCACTGTGTTTTATTCTCTCTTTGAAATAATGTTACTTCTCTAAGTTAAAATGTCATCTTAAACAAAATGTCATCTTAAAGAGGGAAAGCATGTAGAAACCTAAAACTGTGGAAAGTTTTTTCCTTTCCTCTTAACCTTAATTAAAAAAATATTTATTATTTATTTAATTATTTCAACTTTATCCTATCTTTTTAAATAAATAAATAAATGTTAATTAATTAATTCCACAAATACCAAATTTGTCCTTATCTTTCTACATCTAATCGTAGTCTTTCATTTTTTAACATGAATTGTAATAGAAATTCATAGTCATGTGACACGTATTCCACCCCATCCCATTCACATGGCTAACTAAGATTTCTCTAGATCCTTTGAACCTAGACGATTGTCAAAAGTAAAACTATTTTTTTCATCTCATCCATCAATTTCAAATGAAAGTTCTTAATTATATCCATTCACATATAGATGTTTCTCTAATGCACATCCTAACTCTAGCCTTTATCCCTCATGTGACACATCTAACATGACTACAATTTCAAGCCTAACCCTAATCCTTAGTTAGTCATGGGTATCAATCATAGATATATCCTAGTGCTTATTTTTGCTTCTTAGGAATTTTATAAAATAGAGGTCTCCCATCATATTTTCATATCCTACTTTATCATATAGTTATTTTATCCATTTTATCATTACATCATCTTGATTGTTTGTCACACTGCAAAACTTTTGAGCCAAAACATCCATCAAGATCAACATATCATTTGATCTTATTAAGGCTTACATATATTTGGGTTGATTTAGGTTAGATTTTATTCATATTTTCATTATGTGAATTGCAAGAAATAGAGTTAACAAGTTCAAAATTATAAAACATAATCTTAAAAGATTGGAATAAGAATTATTTTTGTAACATCATCTCTTAGGAAAAGGATATAAAGGAAAACCTCCAAATTAGTCCTGATGAAATTGATGGATTTGGTGGTATGCATGAGCTCTCTTAAAAAAAAGGGTTACGTTGAGTTATCTTCATAATTTGGTTGAAAAAGAGGAAGTGTATTGGACACAAAGATCTAAAATTAAGTGAATTAATTGAAGAGACAACAAAACAAAAATTTCCTCCTAGTCTAAAGAACAAATAAAGAAACAAGATAACTAAACTAATTGGTAATTGTGGCATATTTTTTACTAAGGATGAAGATATATATCATGAAGGTTTAAGATTCTTCTAGAAGCTCCTAAACCTTCTTTTTTATCTAATCAATTATCATAAAATATGTTGGATCAACTCCAACTGATGCCAACTCTATCACTCCCTCTAACCTAGTAGATCTTGAAAGATGATTCTTTGAGGAAGGTATAAAATATTTTGTTTTCTCTCTAAACCCCTACAAATCCCATTTTCGTCATGGCTTTCCCTTGGAATTAGTGAAAATTTATTAGGATATATTGGGTAACCATAACATCCATGTAGCGAGGGAATTTCATTCTTCTCAAGCCCTCTCAGATATGTAAACAATAATTTTATATCTCTTATTCCTAAAATGACTGTAGATAATAGGATGCAAAAGTTCAAGCATATCAACCTACGTAACAAAATATATAATATCTTCTCCAAACATCTTTTAAATAAAATCAAACCTTATATGGAGAAAATGATTACATTGTTCTTGTTCACAAAAACCCTTCACAAGATGGAGAAAAGTAAGAGGGAAGCATCATCTTCAAGTTGGAAATCTCCAAAGCCTTTGATATGGTGTCTTCAATGTTTCTTTATAAGGTTCTTCTAAGGTTTTGATTAAAAGATAAAATCATGAAATTTATAGAGACTAATATTCTATTTTTGATGTTTTCTATTCTTTTTAATGGGCCTCCCCATAACCAATTATTATTAGTTGGGGGGATCAAGCAATGAGAGATGCTAACCCCTTATCTTTTCATTATTCTTCTAGACATCCTAGAAAGGACTATTGAAGGAAGTGTCAAAAGAGACACGCTAAAAGGTTATATCCCTTCATCCTTTTAGTAGCTAGTGTGAGACTATTTGTTTGTCTATCATACTCATTTTTTAAGCAATACCACTATTGCAGAGTATAAAGGATGGGTTAGTATTTTATTTCATTATGTATTGGTCTCAGGTCAAAAAAATAACTTAGAGATAAGTGTCATTTTTCTCTACACGTTCATCCCTCTTTATAGTTAAGGTTTTCTTGTTTACTTAAATGCCAAACTCAATTTCTCTCTTCTTCCTATTCGGGAATACCCTTAATTTTGGGAAATTTGATTTCTTTGTTTAGTCCTCTCTTCTTAAAATAATTCAATGTAAGCTTGTGGGCTTGAAAGTATTCCTTCTAAGTAACATATGAAATCTAATAATTTTAAATGCTTCTCTTAAAAATACCTATTTCTACCTTCTTTCCTTCTTCAAGATGTTCTTCATCTGGTAATAGAAGCTTCATAAAATCTAGAGATGATTCCTTTGGTTAAGCACTAAGAAGAGGAATTGGGAGACACTTAGCTCTCACAAGTAGAATGAGAGATTAGACATGAGAAAATCCAAAAAGATGAATATAGTTCTTCTCCCTAAATCTACTTAGAGGCTTGTTAAGGATCACTCTGACCAATCCCATATCATAAAAGATGAACATGGCTCTTCTCCATAAAGATAGTTAAACGATTGTTAAGGAAAACTTTGACTTAGAGCCAATATCATAAAAGTGGAGTAATTAAATATTCAGTAAGAAACCTCCTTCCTCTACAATGATCTTCTCCAGGTATAGGATGAAATGCCTATAATCAACTCCCTAAGACTAAAGATGCACTAATAATGGGTATCTTATTGTTAGACCCCATTTTAAAACTTTCAAAATGTGATATTCCTCATATCAATCTTTGTTTGAACTTTTTATCTCAGTTATGTTTGGGTTTTGAACTTCATTGAACCGAGTTCGATATGGTTCAATTGGTTCAAGGTAGTTCAAATGGTTCGACAAATTCAGTTCAACATCAAAGTGCAAATCCAGGTTTAGAATTTGAAGTGCAAATTCAGTTCAAAGTATCAATGGCGTGGGTTCACATCATAAGTCAAGCCCCTTCAAGAAGTATTTACATAATTCCAAAGTTGATACCGAGGATCAGACACTTTCTCGTTGGTAGTTTTTGTTTGAGCTACAATTGCGTGTGGAAAAAACACATGCATATAATTACTCAAAGGTATAATTTATATATCGTGAATGGACCAGGAGTACAAACCCCTCTTCAATATAATGGTGAATATAGGAACTTTTTAACAATCTCAAAGGTGAATATAACATTGGGTTCAATCCTGGGTAAATAAATGGTGTGATCAAATGACAATCGAATTGTCATTTTGATTAAATAATTGCATATGTGTCCAATCCTCCAAGCGCCAGGTTGTCATTGAAAGGCTCGGGATCGAATGCATGTCCCATTGGGATGTACAGTTCAATGATCAATAACACGCAGGGCGTGTGAAATATAATTAGAAGGGGAATATGCCGAGTTTGGTTACTTGTCAAAATGGTCAGGAGTAACTGTCTATATAGTATCAATAGTGTTTTAATACACCAAATGTATCCGGAAGCGGACATGTCTTCTGTCCCTAGTTCTTTGGCACACCCATAGTTTCTCCAGCGCTCAGCTTGGTTCTCAAGATCCTCCATTAACTTTGTGGTAACAGTGCGAACCCGCTTGGGAATGGTATGAGTGTTGGGGATATGAAGCCCAATCGTCTCTGCCTTCCATCCAAGAGACTCTATCTCTTGGACTTCCTGCAGTGGCCTTCAAGAGTCTCCTTTTTGGAGCTCTTTATTATATATTGTAATGGCTGTAACTTGTAACACAGACTTTTGAATCAATAAGATATTATCTTTCTCAGTGTGGACGTAGGCATTATTGACCGAACCACGATAAATCGGTGTACTTTGTTTTGCATTCTTGTTTGCGTATTTTTGCTGCTCTCTAACTTTTACAATTGGTATCAGAGCAAGGCGTTGCTATTCATAATTCAGTATTGAAATTCTGGGATTATGGAGGAGCACAAAGTACATAAGTTTACAGGCAAGAATTACGGCCTGTGGAAGGTGCAAATGGAGTCGCTATTAATTAAGCAAGATCTAGCGCTTGCTATAGAGGGGAAATGGAAGCAACCAGACACGATGTCTGATGAGGATTGGGAAACAATGGACAAGAAGGCAAGAGCGACAATACTTCTTTCGGTGTCCGAAAATGTGTTGTTCAATGTTACAGAAGAAACTACAACAAAGGCAGTTTGGGATAAGCTGAAAACTACTTATGCAATGGCATCCGCTACAAACAAGGTTTTCATCATGAAGAAACTCTACAGTCTAA
>MU223541.1:36396-63420 GCA_018584345.1 Thuja plicata | reverse complement strand
AAGATAAAACACATGAGACAAAGATTTACGTGGGAAACCCTTACGGGAAAAAACCCACCACCGAAAAACCCCCGAGCAACTTTGTATTACAGTAAACAATTACATACAAAATCTCTGGTTTTTCGTATAGTCTCACAGGCTCAGATTGTGTTACAATCAACCTATTATTACAACCATATCATTCTTCACGAATATTGCAGCCATTTATGCACACTACAATTCGTTACAGAATTCAGTACAAGAATGGTTACCGGCAAAATAGTTGTCTACCAACCGTCTGTCACACACGGTGATTACTCACTTCAGCACTTTTGCCTCCGTCGAGTCTTGCTTACGGTAACTTCTTCCTTCGGCATGTTTGCCTCCGTCGGGTAACTTCTCCCTTCGTTGTACGGTGAGATTGCCTCTGTCGTACGGTGGTCTGTCCGTACTGTGGGACACATCCTCTGGCGGTCACACAGGCACCTTCTCCTCACCGCACGGTGTCTCTGCCGTACGGTCCATTTCTACCGTACATGCCTCTCCCTCTTCACCGCACAGTGATATTATCTCCACCGTACGGTGGTCTTGCCATACGGTTCACCTTCCGTCATCTTCCACCGTACGGTGGTCTTCGTCAATCTTCAACACTAGTAACCGTCTTTTGAAATTTTACAACAAGGTAACCTTTCATTTCTACTCCCTAAGACCTGTCGGTTTCTGTTATTGATCTTTAATAAAATAGTTCTCCTTAGGTAACTTTTCCATTGTTGTAACCGTTTCTTGGAAAGATTTTTCTTAGAATCTCTTCTCCCTTCACCTATCTATGTGTATCATGTTTTAGTCATCACGAATGGATCAGAACATTACAATTATAAACTAGCATGTGGTATTTAAAGTAGGGAACGTTTCTACTTCGCATATTCTCTCTGAAACAAACACCACCCGTCAAATATTATATTGGAGTATCCTAAACAAACCAGAGCCAAAGAAGGAATAGAAAATGTTCTGAAGAAAAGATGACCCGACGTCTTGTTGTGACCTAATCACACATCGCCCATCGGAGATAGGACCCCTTGCCCTTTTGTCTGCTTGCCCCCTTTTGTTTTCGCTGTGTCCTGGTGGCTCTTAGTTTCGGTCTCTTTTTAGTTCCTTGTGGTTCTTTTTGAGAATTGGTGTGTTTTGACCGAGTCCTCGATCAAAGGTAGTTTCGATTCTGAGGTTTTGTCCGATTTGAATATATTATTATTTTGATAGCGATTCTTTACAAAACCCACATAACAAGCACGAAGAGGACATGTGAAAAGGTTTTAAAGGTGGTTGACAGAGTGATGAGAAAAAAGCCCCTTGAAATAAAATATGAAAGCCACTAAAGATTGAAGCACTCAAAATGCGAAAGAGTAGGGAAAAATGAAATAATGGTTAAATGAGGGGAGCATTTCACTTGCAAACGTCATAAAGTGCCATCCACACCGAACCTTGAAACATATTCAGAATCCCCAAATTAAAAGGAGTGTCGATTGATGCAATGAAGAAACACTTAAGAGGAAGGATGGTCATGGAACTCCAAGCATGCAAAATATGAAGTACATGAGTTGAAGAATTTCTTAAGTAGAATCAATAGGCCTCAAATTCCTCTAAAGATTATTCCTCATCAGATTTCTTAGATTCATTGGAAGACTACTCCTTTGCAGCCTACGGCAATCGATCTGAAGATTATTTGTCATCAGCCTCGAGAAGTTCCTCATCGGTGTCAGGTTCATCCATAGTCTATTCCTCATCAGACACAAACAAATCTAAAGGTCTAGATTTAAATGGATTTAAATAGGATGTAGAAATACAGGCTCTTCAGAAAGCATTAGATGAAAGTCTTTGAATTCCTATTGGCATTGGTGTTGATTCCCTTTCACCAATGATAGGACAAGTTTCTAAAGCTAGTCTGGACCTTGTAGAATGTCACAAGGCTGTTGAAACTATGCATAATTTATCAGTGTTGCTGCTCATTAATTCATCATTTTCAGACAATTTGAGCGAATCTTACCTTCAAACTATCCACTCTGTCATCAGCAATCTGTCTCACTGTCTTCTGAAAAGTACAGGTGTCTCAAAATCAACAGATGTTGCTTCTTTCATGCCTAACAAACAACTGGTTGCTGCCAACTCGGGGAAAACTGAAAAGGATTGCTTTGCTGCTGAAGGAAAGGATACGCTGAATGCAAGGCATGCGGAATGAAGACAAATTAGTGAAGAATCCATGCAAGAAATCAGGAGCGCAGTTCAACACAGGTTGGGGATGGTCAACAAGGAAAAAGGAATTCATCATCGCACCCAAAATGCACCCGAGCGCAATTCCATGGAAGTCGTGGAGTCCCTGCTAATAGAAAATACAAGACCAAGCTTTTATGTCGCCCGTGAGAAAGGAGTACATTTTCTCCCAAGTCGGGGAATCAAGGAAGTGAAGGAAAATCTTTCATGAACCCCAAATGTTGCCCACAAAATCAGGAGCGCATTCTGATGCAAGTCGGGGAATCCTTGATGCCAAGGAAAATCCGCCATCTCCTCAAAGTGTCGCCCCGTAGATAAGTTGCACAGTTTCACGAATAAGAAAGAAAATCCAAAATCCTCCACTTTCTTAAAAGTGCGCTCGGAAGCATTATGGTGGTAGACAAAAGTTTTTTTTTTTTAAATTTTGGAGAGGCTTAAAATTTTAAAGTGCTCCCTCTTATGGTCTAATTCGTGTGAACATTTTCAAGAAGTAATTGAAAAGGGGCGACGATGAAAGATTGAAATGGGAGATTTTCATTCAAATATTGGTCGAGAAAGAAATCATGAAGATTAAAAAGATTCAACTGATAGATGGAATTCGAAACTCGGATTGGGATGATAAACTCAGGAAGTTTAAGCCGAGATTTGTTTAATATTGGATTTTATATTTAATTAATGATCTTTGAAGAATTGAAAATTCGAAAAATCAGAAATTGGAAAGTGTGAAAATTTCCAAGGTCGAAGAAATCGAGAAACATTGAAAAATCCAAAATTTTGGAAATTTGAAAATCTCCTAAAAAACTTTGAAAAATGGGAATCTTGGAGAATTCTGAAATTTCGGAAAGTGGGAGAAATTCTGAAAACCTTGAAAAATTGAAGTCATGGAAATTGAAAATCCCGAGCATGTGAAAAATCCGAAAAGTGAGAAAGTTTGAAACTTAAAAATTTTTGGAAAATTCCAGAATTTCGAAAAATCTTAAAAAATTCCAAAGTTTGAAAATTCTGAAATCGTGAAAATCCAAGACTAGAAAATTTGGGAAGATGGAAAATCTTGAAAATTCATGAAATCATGGAAAAGTGAAAAATCCAAAATTTTGAAGAATTCTGAAATAAGAAATTTGGAAAATGAGGTGAACATTAAAAAATCCAAAAAAAAAATTGAAAATTTGAAAAAACCCAAAAGCTGGAATTTTGAACACAAAAGTTTCTTTGATTTAAATTTTAATTAAATATTAAATATTATTTAATATTTAATTAAAAACCCTCAAAAATAAAAAAAAGCAACAAAGAAGAAAAATTATTAATTAAATATTAATTTTTATCTATATTTAATTATTAATAAAAAGTGACAAGTTAATTATAAAATTTGGAAGAGTAAAGTGAAATTAAGTCGCTTTTTTGAGTTGATATTGAAATTTATTCTTTTTTTTTTTCAATATTTAAAATCAGAAAAACAAGAGGATGGATAAAATGGAAACTTCATCATAAAGTAAAGCGCTCAGATTGGAAGTTTTTTTAAAAAATTGGAGAAAAACAATGACAAATGGCACTTATGAGAAAGAATCTTCGCCTAAATTAGCTCCTAGCTTTTAAAGCAGCTTTTCAGGGTTTTAATCTATATATGAAGACTCTCTCATTTTGTCATCACACAAAGTTTGAGAAAACAGGTTGATGAGAGATTTTGAGGAATCAAGAGGATTCGAGTAAAGTTTTCCTCGAAAGTTGAGCAGGATTTTTGAGGAGAGAGAAAATTTCCAAACAGAAGAGAATTCTTTATTTTCAGAAGACGTGAAGAATTCAAGATCAAAAGTTTCAAAGGAATTTTTGTAGTAAGTTGGTGGAGAAATATGATTTCATGAAGAAAAGAGAGATTTGACCTCTGAGAGAAAAGATGAAGAATTTGTCAGATTTTAGGAATTTCCTCAAGAATTTGGTCTTCTTTTTCTTGCACAAATTCTTATGTTTGTTTTGATTGTTTTTTTTTCCAAAATGGCGGAGCCAAGAGGAACAAGCATGACGAGGAAACAGTTGATAAAAAATGAACAAAGGAGTTTTTTTCCCAAAATTTAAGATTGTTTCGAAGTGGGCAGAGATTGGAGATACTAATCTCGGAGGCTTAGACATGACAGAGTTTCACAGAAGAATGTTTGGGTATAAAGATCATCAACTGACCAATTTGGCCACCCGAATTGTGAACAGTAGAATTGTGGCTGTAGCTAGCTTTGCTCCAGCTTTTCTGCATTCCGAGATGATCGTGGAATGCGCCAGGCACTTCAATTCAGGAGATAGAACAATCAAAGATTCCGATGGAAACATCATTGCAGACCTTTGTCCACCCGCAATCGCTGAGGCATTTGGAATCCCTTCTTCCAAGAAATTGGTGTTGAAGATGAAAGAGCAAGCACATAGAGTTTTTTCTGCAGGAATTCAATATTGTGAAAATGTCATAAATTACAAGTGGTTGAGAAAGAAAAGATCCCACCATTCAAAATTGCCAAAGGAGTTGGTTTGGTTGGATTTCCATAGGGAATACAGTGACTTGATCATGATGCTGAGTAGAATCTTTGGCATGCCGCACTCCTATCTGTTCGAGTCATGGATGTGGTACTTTGTCAAGCAAGTGGTTGAAGAACACAATCACATGGACTAGGCTAGAATGATCAGTGACAACCTTAGTGAACAGATGGCAAACCTGGAGCAATCGCAAAAGTTTTATATGAGTTCCTATGTCATATACATGTTGGCACGGAATACAAGATATGAGGGATTGCGATGTAAGGGAGCAATCGGGAGTGGCACTTCACGGCTAAAAGTTCACGAGTATTACCCTCAGTTGCATTTACAGGCCATAGATGATTATGTCCGGGTCAATGATGCCTTCGCAGAAGAAATTGCACATGAGATTGTCTAAGGGAGCAATGAAGCTAGTGGAGGAATACAGAGCTTGGTTTATTCAATTTCCCACCTTCTCCTACATCCGAGTGCAAGGATTTTTGGCACAACCATACAAGCTGCCAAGGTATCCTACAGACAAGATGGTTATGTTGGAGCTTACTTGGCAATTGACAGTGTACAACAAGATTCATAAAGGAAAGAAGAAGCTGGGATTGGATTTTCCGATTTCCATAGGAGAAGATAAAGCTGAAATATGCCCGTGTCTAAGGGCGACTGAGAGATCCCAGGATGAGTTACATTTCTTCCATCTTCCATTCTACTTTGGAAGGTCGGATTTTGATCCTTATAACAAAATCAAGTCAATGGCAGGAGCAAGGTATCAGCATAGGACACACCTTGAAGATTTTTGGGCCAATGCTGCAAATGAAAACGAGACTAAGAAAAGGATGCGCTCCAGATTGCCCCTGAACATCATCAGAGCTTGCAAACTCTTTCATGTGCCTGATCAGATGAAGGGAGATCCAAATATGCTTTAGAAAGGGTATAATCCAGAAAAGGAAAGGGTTACTTGTCCTTATGACTGGCAAAGAAAGGAGATTCCAGATCTCGAGGTTTTGGCAAAACCAGTCCTGGACTTCACAAGGTGGTGGATTGAGCGCCAACTTGGTAGAATGAGTATACCAAAGGAGGACTAGACTTACGAGTTATTAGGGCATCAACCACTACGGGATGAAAGACCAAAGAAAGCATCAGGAGAAAGGATTGAAGAAGAAGTTTTCTTAGGGAGTGCAGAGCATAGAAAAGAAAGGAATATTGCTTAGGAAACACACACAAAGAGAAGGTTGGATCTCCATATTGAAGAACCACAACAGAAGAGACCAAGAGTTGAGGAGATGCCATCCTCACCCAATCAGACTCCAAGTGTGCAGGAGATAGGCACCTTTTTCAGGCAAGAAGTAGAATCAAGTAGAGGGAGAGGTGAACAAGGAGAGCAACATGTGACAAGGTCAGTTCATGATAGATTGAGCATTAATGCCAATGAAAGGCTTGCACCAGCAAAAAGTAAGGAACAAGATGTTACCATTGAGGAAAGTCTTGGTGTTTTCTTCAGAAGGATAATAGAGGAAGAAATTCTCGCGGCTAAAGATGAGATTCCCATGATAGAGACACCAGCCCCAGAGGTGATGACAAAAAGTCCTGGAGCTAAAAAAATTGATACAAGGGCGGTGCAGGAACAGAAGCAGATGGCAGTTCAGAAGAATCAAGGAGCCGCCATTCCAGAATGGGTGAGGCAGAGGCTCCAAAGAAGTCAGGAAAAGGATGTTAACCCAGCTTTCGAATTGCAGGAAATTATGAACAGGGTCAACCAATCACATGAGAAGGGAAAGGCTAAGAGGTTTGTGAAGATTGTACGAGATGAGTCTGGGTCCAGAACCCTTCAGCTTGCATCACTGGCCGTAGACAAAGCAAGGATCAAATAGCTCCAGATGAGTATAATGTGGCCGAGTTTGACTTAGGTCATGCCTCCCGAGAGCAGGTATTGGAGGAGCTTGATGATTCTACACAGGCGGTCAAGACTAAGATGAGGAGATTAGAAGAGAAGTATCGGAGGCAGAAAGGAGAGATCAGAGCATTATGCGACTACATCAGAAGTCTACCTCATCCAGTAAGGGAGGAAGGTCCATCTTTTGTCCCTCCGCTAGTTGTTCCAACTGAGGCGGTAGAGAGTATAGATAGGATCAAGAGAAATTCTCAAGGGGCAGAGGCTTGGATCGAGGGCATCCAAAATGAAGCCCACAAGCATGCTGAGGACTTAGTGCAAGTCTACAACAGGGCATTGGCCATCCTTTCTCGGATTTAGTGCATGGAGGAATCGTGGGAGGATGAGCATATCTATCAGGATGAGATGATCGCGGAATTACAGGAATTGATGGAGATGCCTAGGCAGGTGCTAGTTGACCATGGGATCGTTAAAGAGGGAGAAGCATATGATTTCACCCAATGGTATGGAGCTGTGCTCATGGCCAAGGAAATGTTTGGGCATTTCAGTGAGGAATCTTCTCGATTAAAGGGGATATCTGAGAACATCAAGCAAGAAATCTCCAACACTGTCGCATCACTGGTATCAAAAAGGTTGTATGAAAAGGAGATAACTGTAGACAACTTGAAGAGTAAATTGGAGGATTTCTTCAGATTGAACTTCTTCACCAAGGATGATTTTGAGAACTTCTCCACCTTCTCGAATGATATGCACACTGCTCAGGATTTGTTGCCGGAATGGGAGGACAGCTCGAGGAAAGCTGAATGAGCTATAGTAGCTTTGGAATTCAAGCAGGAATCAGCACCGAACGTCAGTATAGATGAGTTAGAAGAAGTATTGGGAAGATCCCGGGCATTCAGGCAGACTGGTGAAAGGTAGATTCCATGATAGAAATGCATTTAATGCATAGTGGGCCCGATTAATGGTCATTTATTGCACCCCACTCTCCTTCTGAGCATGCACGCATAATGGGTACTTATTGCCCACTATGATCGTGGATTCCTTTTGCATTAATGTAGACTCCTTCTTCCTTGACCTAACCCTAATTAGGGCTGAGGTGGCAAAATTTGGGCCATCGGTTATTGTTTGATCTGGGCCACTCATTGTATTTGAGGACCTATATAAAGGGCCTCACTTCTCATTTGTAAGGAGCAAATTTTGAGATTGTTGCTAAAGAGCTACTGAGACAATAAAGTTTTCATTGTTGGTTTCATGGTGAACACTTGATATGTTTTAGTGCTTGCTTGGTTTTATAATTCCCTCATTTAGTTAGATTTGTTGGATAAAGTTAGATGAAGTGTTGTGATTGCAATAAGAAATATGATGGTGTTTTGATGAGTTCCTTCGGTTCATACTTTTGACATTTTACAGATTGTAAATCGTTGTGCAAAGTTAGCCTGAACCTCATTCATGCATATGCTTAACTTCTGTCATTCGCGTACATTGTTCTTCATGATGGTGTCCGTGGTAGTATGAAAATCCTCTGCATAAACCTTGAAGATTGCACCGGTTTTCGTGTAGTTGTAGTATAACTTGGCAAAGCGAAACCTGGTTATTGAGAATTTGTCCACCGAAGTATTGACTATTGCTATCATTGCCCTTAGGAGTAGATTACAATTTCTGAACCCTATTTCCTTTTGCTTTCCGCATATTCCGAAAATTCCAAAAAAGTGTTTCACTGCAAATCTTTCAAGACTGAAAACGTAAGGCCCCTTGTGATATTCAGCAAATCACATTTCCCACCAAGCTTATCCATGGTCAAGACCTGACAGGAAAGGAACCTTAGAGTGACCTATATAGTCTTCTCGCAATCTTAGCATATACGAACCTTTGATCAAGAGAGGATAAGACACCTCGGTGTTTTGTTCTACTGTTTGGTAGATCATAAAACGCACATCAACACGTCTTAAGGTCTTCCACTATTCTAAATATCTATTTTCTGTTATAGCAAATTTGTCAGGTCGCATCAAGTTACCGAATACTGTAGATGAAATCATACAACCCGAAAGTTATTATTTTCGGACCATAGTGTTGAATCTCTGTGCATTGGGAACATCGGACATACATATATTTTTGCAATCATTACAAAATAGCTAATTCCCTCCACGTGACTGAAATACTGGTGCTTTAACATTAGCTGTGGCTCTGTCGGAAAAATGACGGTTCCTTGAACTACTTCAGAGTATGAGAGCTCAGATGAAAGCCAGGTTAAAAAGATCAGAGCCCGGTTGAATAAGCCGCTTGTTCTGATAATTGCCACAAGAAGGAAGAATTGCTGTTTATATTTGACGTGGTTTGAAGCTAGTAGAGGATTGACGAATCCCTGCAGGATTACTTGGAGTTCGAGGGTGTGAAGTTGATATATGTCCAGTCAAAGAATTACCGTGATTGCTTACAGAGCAAAGGAAAACGTTGCTGATTGTTGGAGACGGGAAAACAAGCCAACAGTGAATAGGGTAAGTTAAAATTGTCCATTCGAATGGGAAAAGCTGATAGAGTAAAGAAAGAGAAAACAAAAGATTTGGAAGAAGAATTAATACACACTAAGAAAGAAACTACAGGTTTAATATGTGAAAATATTTTTTTGCAAGAAGAATTGACAAAATTAAGAAATGAAATGGGAGCATTTTAACAATTGGAGAGCTCGAAAACAATTTAAAGTTTGTGGAAGAAGCACATAATTGGCAAGTGAAGGAATCATGCAAACTTAGAGAGAAAAATAAAGAGTTAGAGGGAAAGCTAAAATTGTTTGAGGAGATTAATAAAAAGAATGAGGAATTAGAAGAAATATTAAAATTGTTTAATGATATTAAGAAAAGAAGTGAATAATTAGTGAAAAAAATGAAGAAATTGGAAGAGGATAACTGTTTGTTAAAAGAAGAAAATGAATGTTTAAGGTCAGAATCAGAGTTTATAATGCTTCTTGTAGTACAGAGGATTTGAATTTGTCTTCTAATAAATGCGTTTTTGAAGTTGTTTGTAAAAAAGAATGTAATGATGAACATATAAGGTGCAATGATAATGCAAATGCTTTTAGTTATTTTGATGGCAATGTTGGTTTGAACATTATGAAAAGAATGGGTTTCAAAGGTAAAGGAATAGGAAAGAATGAGCAAGGAATGAAGAACTCGATTGAGCCTATAATTAGGCCAAAATATGATGGCCTTGGATATGGCACATGAAGAAGAAAGAATGATAAAGATACAAATAAATCACTTCAAGGAATGAAGATTGTGCAATGTTCACATTGTAATAGGAAGAGTCATATGAAGAACAAATGTTGGAACTTACATCCGTGCAATATTTGTGGTTTGAAGAGTCATTTGGAAAAGACATGTTGGAATAGAGAGGGCAAAAAGGATTCTATGGTAGTTTGCATGAAAATGGATTGTGGATGGAGCTACGGATTGAGTTGGCAAACATAGGCACGATCAAGAGTTTGTTCAAGTATAAAAGTTCATATGTGAAAGTTGAATATGGCAATCAAACAAGGTTTTTAAAAGGCACATTAGATAATAAGGTTGAAAATGATAGTAATCATGGAAAGGCAAGACATCTATAGAGGCAAGATTCTAGGAAGTTCCAGATTCAGGTTTTGAAGAACCACCGCAACAGTGGGAGATGAATGAGAGAAAGAAATCAAGGAAGGAAAAAGATTAGAATTCTGCAGACTTGGACATGAACACAAGAAAGAGGCAAAAGAGGACAACAATCAAGGAGCAAGGGAATTTGAATACCACAACATTCGTGGTGAAAATTAAGTGAGGAAAACCCCCAATGTAATATTGTAGATTTTGATGTAATTACTGGTAGAAATGGAGGGGGGAGTGATGGTAGATAATAATTTCTACCATCGAACCCACTGACCATATTAACTGCATCCAACCACCACACCGACATTCTGGAAGTTTCTCACCTACAATCTTTTCCTCGTGACTGGTTTATTGTTTTGAGTTTTGGAAAGTTCCTGAGCCCTATACAAATAGCGACATATGTAATCGATTAATTCAAGGGGGAAATAATAACATAATGTTTTATTGTACAATAGCGCATAGTCTGAACTTGTGTGTTTGTGTTTTGACATGAAGTGTTGATCCACTCCATCCATCCCAACACAACACTCACCAAAATTTCCGATAGAAAGCAATTTGTTCTTTCCAGACTTGTATAAGTATATACAATCCATCTTTTGATGGAAGACCACAAAAATTCACCCATTTATGCAACAATGATTTTACAAAGATACATCAGGAGTTTATGAATGTGAAAAACTCAACCTTTTCTATCTTTAGAATGGCTGTCACGATTTTGCATGGTGAAGAGAACTACTCTAGGTCCCGTAGCTATATTAGAAACTTCATTTAGCCCCACCAATTAAAATATCATTTAAGATATTTGAGAGTTTCAATGGAATGTCAGGAAACCAACCAACTGCCACAATTTTAAAAAATGGTTCTAGAGAAAGATAATATGGGAAAGTAAATTTTTTCAACAGGGGTCAAAAATTGGGCGACAACATGAATGGCTTAGACAAAGAAAAAATGAAAGATCCCTTTGTTAAGGTTCTTACTAGCGTCAACCTAGATTACAGGACCAAATTCTTGTTAGCCCACTCACAAAGTATGCTTATTAGGTGGTTTTTCCCAATAAAATGACCTATGAAAATAAAATGATTTAATCATTTGCAGATATTACCAAATTCTTAAATGGGTAAAACTATATCTATTAGAGGGTTAGAGTGTTTGCCTCATACAAAAGCTTCAAGATAAACTTTTGGGGGTGCTTTTTTAGTGGAGCTTCCAAACCATCAATACGAACATGAACTGCTTTGTTGAAATAGTTTGACAACATAAAAAGAACTAAGATGGAAACATGTAACATATAAAAAGGACTAACATGGAAACAAGTAACAGATGTGGAGGATGTGGAAGGATAAAAGAAATTTCCAAAACTAAAAGCATGGAATGAAATAGGAATAAAAATAGAACCCAAAAAGACAATAACTATCACTATTTAAATATCTTTTTAAAATAATACTTCTTATTCTCAATTATTATAAAAAAAATTTCCTACATAATATTATATATATCAAGGGAAGTGATACCTATAGACAATAGTTATTGATAGACCATGTTTTTTTTTAATCCATAAAGGGCCAAGGCCGAGAAGTGTTTGTATTAATATATAAAGATAATAAACATGTAATCCAGTAAGAATATACGCAGTGAAAAGACCTACTGCAGAAGATAAAGTTTTAATCTTAAAATTGAGCAAGCATTGCTCAAACCCATACAGATAAACCAAACATGTTCTTGAAAAATAGTAATAAAACTAAAGCAACTAAAACCAAAAAACACCAAGCTCAACAAAGCTTAGCAACATGTACTAATTTGAGGCATAAGTGGAGTCATTCTCCGTGCTGCTCCCCGATTTTGTACTATCTGTCTCTACACGAACATCAGAATGCTGGTCACTAGCGTCCTCTTGGTCGCCATTCAGCCTGAGTCTAAGCATCATCTTCAACCTCCTCCTCATCATCAGCATCGACCTCGTCCTCAGCCATTTCCACTTCATCTTCTTCATCCTCCTCTGCATTGTCTTCCTCCGCATCTGAAGAGTTCTTACTGCCTAACCCATCCAATTTCTCATCATACCCATACTGAGAAACTCAATCAAGGTCTCCGTCCAATTCATCACTGTAGGGAGCATCCATCCCTTCCTCAATGCCTAGGAATCTTGTGAGAAATTTGATTCCTTTCTTCATCATGGATATCCTGATTAAATGATCCTCCCAATCCCAGCCCCATAAAATGAAGAGCCTTCATGGAGGTCCACTGTAAATATTTCACTGAGGGATGGAGCCAAAGCTTGGAAATGAAGACCCGACAAACATAACTGTTGCAAGATCCCAGGGAAAAGGAGTAGCGAGATCAAAATCAGCATTTACTATTGCTCCATGCAAACCCACGAGGAAGTCATCAACAAAAATTTGCCTACAAAGCTCCTTAGCTAAAAATTTTCTTGCACCTACCACTAGGATGCTTGCCAAGAATCCAGCGCAAATGTCTGAATTTACTCTAAGCCTGTGGTTTGTAAATAAGAAATTGAAACCTAGCACTTTCCTAACTGCATGAAGAACAAGATGATGATGAAATTTACAGACCTCCTTCAATTTATCAGTATCAATGGGATTATCAAACGAAACTTGTTCCACTTCTTCCCTCAGCTCGATCGGTGTGTCCATCTTTCCACTTTGCTAAGATTCAGAAAAAGAACTCACAAAAGCATAGAGAAATGCAGTTTAACTCAAAGAAAATGTAGAGATTAACTTTGAAACCCCATAAACCAACTAACCACCCACCTTGCGTGCAACTTATAGCTACACTGTACCTTCTGCTAAGCTGAACATCATGCCACCATCACATTCAAATGCCTTAACCTGTCTAATCGCCTTTCTCTTCCAAGAGGTGGCGGTTATAAGAAACTTTCTAATTTGGGTCCTTCTAAGTTTGGAACCATCAAGAATGGCTATGTAGATAAGCTCTAGTTTTGAAATGAAGGAAAATGTTCGCCAAATAGAGGCAAATTAATGGAAGATATGACCAGACGTACCACTATCAACTTCAGATTCAAGACCTCCATTCAGTCGTCACTTCAACCTTTGCAATAAATTCTCCCTGTAGCTTCGTACATGAAGTGGTCCTAAATTAGAAATAAATAAAAGCTTTCTAATTAAGGCCCAAAGAGGAGAATGAATTGGTTGGGTTTCAAAAAAATCAAAAAACTGATCCCCAAAAGCATTGACATGTGATAAAAATGACAAACAAGAAGAAACGATCAAATCACGTCATGCAAAAAGAAAGAATTTTGCTCTGCACAAGCAACAACATATTGAGATGGTCTCTCCATGGCTTAAAGAAGAAACAAAACCTCGATGATGAAGACAACTCCAGCTTCAATGTTGATGCGACATGATGTGACCTTATTTTCCACCACCCTCCACTGCCACAAAACGAAGGTTGAAAAGACCTCAAGGATTATGAAGCTGAAGTGTTTGGAGCTTGAACCACTTCCTCATCTCGAATGTACTTCAAGTCTTCTCCCAATGCAAATTTTTTGGCCAGCTCATCTTCCATGTGGTTTCCTTCACAGAAAATATGATTAACCGTTGTAGATTCAAATTTATTCTTCAAATTTAAAATGACTTCCAAAGTAGCTTGCAATCTCTAGTTAGGTGTAGAGCCTGTTCTAACGGCATTTAATGTTATCATTGAATCCCCTTCAATCTCCAATTTGTTCAAGCCCAATTTATATGCAATAGACAAACCAAAAGCAATACTTTAAATTCTTCCATATTGTTAGTGTCTATTTCCAAAGGTCTTACCAATTTTGCTAATACCTTGCCATCGCTGGAATGAATAATGCAACCTGCCCCTGATGGACCCGGGTTGCCTTTAGAGGCCCCATCAAAATTTAATTTAAACCATCCTTGAGAAGGAGTCGACCAAATACAATTTGCTCTAAGATTTTCATTTTCTTTCAAGACTCTACCTAAAGTAGGAGTCTTAAGACCAAACCAACTCTTCAACATATTATCATCCCAGCTGGTATAGAACTTATGTTGTACAACTTTGAGCTTGGATAGGAGCATTCATTACTTCTACTATGGCAACTTCAATTTTGTAAAGAATAAAGGTTTTGTCCATTGATTTACCTTGAAAAATCGTTCTATTTCTTTTTTTCCATAACTCTCAAATCAAGAGGAAGGAGATTTGACCCATAAATTACCACAAAGGCTTTCCTTAAAAGGTTGAGGTCATGATGTAAAAAGAGAGAGAATATCGCATGGAAGAGCTGAGGACCAGCCTAATTTTGCACATATCCATTTCCATCATTCTATAGCAAAAGGGCATGCTAACAATAAATGATTTGTATCTTCTTCACTGTTATAACATAAGAGAGACATTCAAGGATTGCAGTAACCCATCTTCTTAAACCAATCAGAAGTAAGAATTCTACCCTAAATTGTTGCTCAAGAGAATAATCCTGCTTTTGGAAGACAAACTTTATTCCAACATAATTGGTTATAGAACTGAGAAAGGTTTTGAGTAGAAACACCTGTTAAGATCCTATATTCATCCTTCACATTGTAAACCTCTCATTTAGAACCATTCCAAATGATTTTATCTTGACCCTATTTGATTAGGAAGAATCTGACTTTGAGGAGCTTCCTCAATTGCTCTAATTGCAAAGGATCTAAACTAAATTATGAAAATTGCCTCCAATGCCAAGAGCCATCTGCCATATTCAATGGGGCAGGTATAATATAATCTTTAACCAAAGGACCCCACTTATCAGAGCAATCTTTGCTGATTCTTTTCGGCCCTAGCACTTGATTGATACTAGGGAAACCTCCCTATGAATCTTTCCAAAAATGAACTTTGCTCCCATTTTTAATATTCCAACTAATGTTGTCATCAATAATGTCCCTTGATTTAGATATGAAATTCAAAATTTTGGACCCTCTAGGAAGTTCCTTAACTCGAACCACCTCTGCTTCATCTATGTTATGAAAATATTTACCTCTGATGATTCTCACCCATTTGAGATTTTGATCCTTAAGAATTTTCCAATAGAGTTTCGCCCCAAGGGCTTGGTTTTGCCAAAGTTGATTCTTGATTCTAGTGCCCCTTGCCTCCACTGGTCTACTAATCTTGTCCCATGAAATGAGGGCGAATTTTCTTTTAGTGTATGTTCCCCACCAATATAATTTCCTAAGATTTTTAACCATATCCATGTAAATCCCATGGGTAATGAAATGCACGATATTAAATAGATGGGAATTGCTGCCAATGTGGCTTTGATTATCACAATTTTGCCTGCCCAGGATAACCACTTAGATTTCCATGAATCCATTCTTCTGTCCATTCTTTCACCAATAGGTTTCCAAACTGAAGCTGTTCTCAAAGCTTTGTCGATTGGAATACCAAGGTAGGAGCATGGGAGGGATCCAATCTTGAATGTCAATACCTTTTCAATTTTCTGCTGAATTTTTTTTAGTGTGAAAAAAGAAGACCAAAGATTTATCTTTGTTAGCCACTTGTCTTGAAGCTAGGGCATAATTGTCTAAAAAAAAATTAATACGTAAAGCCTCCCTGATAATTCCTCTCCCAAAAAGAAGGATATCATCAGCAAATTATTGGTGAGTGACTGCCCTAACAGAAGAAGTAATTTTCAGTCCCTTAATAATTTTCTGATTCTGAAGACTGATAAATCTGCACCCCAAAGCTTCTACCATGATGATGATGAATAAAAAGGGAGATAAGGGATCTCCTTGCCTGTCCATTAGAGCTTTCAAAATATCCGTGAGGGGAGCCATTGCCAAGGATGGAAAATTTCAGAGTAGAAATAGAATAATAAATTAGATTAATCCAAGCTTTAGGAAAACCAAATCTCTCCATGCATTTGGCTAAGAACCGCCAGTCCACCCTGACATAAGCATTCTTAATATCTAATTTAATTATCATACTTGATTGTTTGTTACATTGAATGGACCATGTTATCAGAGATAATAATAATAATTTAGCAGCCACCAACCTCTTCACCATCTTTAGATCAACATAAGCGAAAAGATACCAACTGCAGATTAGCATATCAAGCTAACATTGTGTTTTTGGTTTGTATAAATCAAAAAATACAAACTTCAATGGAGCTGCCAATATTTTGTTAAGAACATTACCATTAGTAATAATAATAATACGGAATGACCCACTATTGATGGAAGGAAAAATTGGAGTAACATCACAACCTTCTTCGTCATATTGATAGATATTCGCTTTTACATAGAAGGAAAAGAAAAACATCCTTTATAGTTCGAAGTTGAGGATGCATAGACCATCATCACTAGTCAACTAAAAATCAGCATAACTATAGTATATTTAAAGGCTTTTCTAACTATCTATGTGAAGGAATATATACAATATATCATGTACAATAAATAACATCCATGGATATTGCAAGTAGGATAGCATAAAGATCTCCACATAATTATACAAAAGATTAAACAGCGATGTTGAAGGAGCTGGATCAATAGTGATGGTGGAATCAGGGATTCTTGTTACCATTAGGCTTGGGAGATGGTGGTGGTGTATGTATTTCACATCTTAATGGATTTTCCAGTTCGGCAGAAGTGCTCGTATACTTTTCAGTTGTTGTATCTGACTCCAAAGCTTCAGAAGTGTTTTCACGAGGCAAATAATTTGCCTTCTTTTCTGCTTTGATTCTACCAAGCCCTGCAGCAGTCACAACAATTCTCATCAATGAGTATAACCTAAAACAAGTTATTATGGATATTGTAGGGTCATGTAAAGAAAAATAAGATACATAGAAAATATTAGTGAGTTCAATAAATATCTCGGTTGGAATAATGATTTCCCATGTCATTAACTTGCCTGTTCTAGCAGTGCTTCCTGAAACTATCATGATTGCAAATACCAGACAGAATATTATCTCCCTTTTCCCTTCCATAGCTGTAAGAATCTATACAAATATCCTTCTGGAGAGCTGGGCTTATTATAGCAGATAGGAGAGCTGGGCTTATTATAGCAGATAGGAGGGAAGTATATATCAAACTTTTACTGTAGAGACAACTACATGCTTTCAAAGAGCTATGATTTTAATTATTGATTGGAGTAGTTCGTTTTATATGACAAAAAACTATGATTATATTGCTCCCCTTGACATGACAAAACTGCTGGCCACTCGTTTATATACAACTTGTAACAAATTATTTAATATATAATGTAAGTCTTTGTTTTGATACTTTTCAATTAGGTCCATGTGATTATATTGATATCTCTCTTTGAGTTTAGTGCGCAAGTGTAACGAGCTTTCAAACTCATGAATTGTTTGACAATAATGAACATTGAATGTGATTAGCACAAGCATAAGCGTGCTAATCATACCTCAAATTCAATGGGCTTCTCATTACACGTTCCACTAAATATGTGCCGTAATTGTATGAGGGAGATCAAGTGACAGGACAGCAAAGGTGGCGAGGATTAGAGCAATTAAAAGAAAAATTTAAAAATGAGAATTGACAAAAGACAATTGGCAATGATTTCAAAATGGAAGATTAACATTTGAAAATGCTTATATTTATAAAAAAATCAAAAAGTTATTTGAAAAAAATTATGGTGAGGGGTTGAAGTGGATAGCTTATCCAGCTCTCATGATGGAGATTATTGTTGAAATCACTAGAAGACATCTTGTCAAGTTACTTTGGTGATTCTAGTTGATTCCTTAAAATCTCTAAAGGCGTCTTATCAAGTTACTTTGGTGGTTCCAGTTGATTCCTTAAAATTCTCTAAATCAGAAGAGCTCGTTCTTATGTCTAAGGACTTTATGAGATTAGCCAACGAACATAGATTCCGCTTCATCCGATGAATTTTCTGTACGCTTTAGGCTCTTCAAGGCCGTGTTGGGTCTCCTAACCAATTCATATGGATATTGTCCTAGTATATAAATTTTCATACATTATGATAAAGATTCACAAGATGCAACATGGAATAGACTAATTTCTTGTAGACTTTAAGATTCATGAATGAAAATACAAATAATTAAAAATAGATAAAATTTCTTGATAATTATTATTTTAGGAATTTATTTAAGTTTTATGGGAGCAATTAAGCTATATAAAGGTGTTATTTTCTTTTTCTCAATTATTTTAGATTGTTCATTAATGTAAAATCTCAGTTCTTTTTTTTTTCTTTCGCTTTTTTTGGTTCATTTTTCAAGTGTAGGTCTATGATTTTTTGATTTTGAAGTGTTCCAATTTTCCGCATATTTCAACATAGAAAAATCTATAATATTTCTCTCATAAAACTGTTGTCTTACCTATAATATTTTTATTGTTGAAATTGTTGTCTTTTGTTTCTCTATGCAATAAAAAATAATGTCTTTATTTACTTTTTATTTCAGCCGTAAATACAAGAATACTTCTAATATAAACATATTCAATTCTTATACTTTAAACTTATATGGTAACCATTATTGATGAAATATATTTATATAATATTCTACACTTTCTTTATTAATTATTTTTATTTTTTAAAGCCATGTCATCTTAAGCTTACACTAATAAAAGATCTGTCAAAGGGCCAAGCTGGGGTTGAACCACCATGGGGTGGAGAAGCTGAGCGGTGCCTCCAAGAGTCTCTTCCCTTGCCAAAGGAGCGGAAAGGGGCCTTGGAATGCGACATCTGTGAGCAGTAGGTGAAGGAACTGTTGCCATAGTAGTCCCCATAGGGTGGAGATCTGTCGTCGAAAGTAAAAACACCCAGTGGAACTCTAGCAACCGTACAAGGGGCATTACCCCAATGCTGAATTAATTCTTTCAAGTGGGCCACTTCCAGCGCCACTTTATTATCTTGAACCTGAATTTGTAACATCACATTATTACATATGCATGCTTTAGTTTACATTGAAACATTAATATCAAGAAAGTTATTAGTGAAAAGACATCCTTCAAAAGAGAGAAGAGGATTTCCATCGGGAACATCCGCAGCTTACTTTGGCTATTTTCCCGACTAGAAAGGAAGTAGGGGAAGAAGATAAAGCCGAAGATGGATGGTCCCTTAAGGACCCAAATTGAGGAACCCCTAATGTATGGGGTAACAAAGATGATCAAGATCCTCCTCCCTCAGTTGTTGCTACTCTAGCCGCTTGATGTGGGCTTAGTTTCGGGGCTTGGCCCTTGTTTTGTTGTTGCTGTCCAGGCTTAGTCCCATTTGAAACTCATAAACTCATCTGATGATTCATATCCACAACTTTTTGCGAATATGTACTAATTAATAAAAAGGAGTTTTACATGCACAATAAATTGAGCCTTTTTTATCCCAATGCTAACCGCTGCGTCCCACATGCAATTTAGCATACCTGTAGTAATTTCAGGGCTAGTTCTGACAAAGTATTGAAATGCCTGGATCATGCTATGATCTCCCCTTAATATTTTTTCTCTGTTCGGACAGAGAAATCCTTGCCACTCTTGCCTTTATCTGATGTCACCATATCAAATCTCTTTCTAATTAAATTTTTCATAGAACGGTGTGTTGCTCTTCCACGTTCCTCTCATTCTTCATTTTTTAACACCTCATTTCTAACTCATACACCTACATTGAGAGAGTTTGGAACTTGCGACCTTGACCCACATAACATACGGGTTGGATTTAGTGGTGGAATGATGTCATTCTTCACACTACTAAATTTCTCTATTTTTATGGAAAACAACTGGCACATTTTCGTCGCTAGTCTTATGCATGAACCACCAAGGATTTGCGTGCAACTATTGAGAGCTTGGAAGTTCATCCTTTTTCAGCTAAATTGCAGATTCAGGTGGCAACCCTTCGTCACTAAAAGCAGGTTATTGACACTTATGTTGTTAGAGGAGCCAACTTAAGGCACAACTACGTTGGTTGAAAGTTGGAGATCGAGCCAATAAGGAATTGTTTAGCTCTCTATGACCAAGACATTCCTCTCCTGATATTAAAAGGATCAGGGAGGGCACTTTCGTGCTTACTGAACAACCAAACATTCTATAAGCTTTTGTAGATCACTACCTGAGATTTTTCACAGCTCAAATCCCCACTCCTACCAGTCAACAAGCCTTAGAGGAGTATCTAGCAGTCATTCCTAATCATCTATTAGAATCCCAATGGGCGCGCTGTGACCAAACATTGTTTATACAAGACCTTAAGGAAGCCACTTTCTCTATGGTTGCTGACAAATCCCTTGGTTTCAATGGCTTTCCCTTTAAATTTTACAAGGCTCTTTGGGATTATGTTGGGTTAAACCTCCACCGTGTCTATCTAGAAGCCTTTGAAACTAGCTCTTTAGACTCCACAATCAACAAGGGAAATATAAAATTCATACCTAAATGTAGAGATCCAGAAGATATCTATATATTGGTGTCCTATTACCTCACTCAATATATCTTACAAGATTATTGCTAAAGCTCTAGCTCTAGCTCTAAAAATTTTCCATCTTCTGCCTCAGATTGTCTATCCTAAACAAACAGGCTTCATTTGATCTCGCTTTATCCTAGATAATATTATTGATTTCTCGGAGGGTATGGAATGGGCTCGCCAATCTCGCCAGAATGCTATTTTTTGGAAAATTGATTTTGGAAAAGCTTATGACCATATTGAATGGCCTTTTATTTTAGCCATGTTAAAAGCCCTTGGCTTTGACCTTCATTTTGTGTTTTCTATTCAAATGCTTTTCACAGATGTCAATGCTTGTATTACAATTAATGGTTGTCAATCCACCAATTTTGGTTTGCATAGATCTATTTGGAAAAAGGTTTCCATTTGTCTCCTCCTTTGTACTTTCTTGTTGTTGAAGGTTTTGGTTACTTGCCTACTTCAACTATTTCTGGAGGCTGTGTCCATGGAATTTCTCTTCCCAATTCTCCCAACCATTTTGTTAATGACTATTTTAAAAATGACTCTTTTCTTACTCTAATTGAGGATCAACATAATGTCCACCATGTTCTTCAATGCCTAGAGACTTTTTGTTTGGCTTTTGGTTCATCCATTCAATGACATAAAACCCTCTGCTATATACAATCATTCCTTCCCGCACCTCAATGGATTTTACATTATGAGTGGAAATGGATCCAGAAGTACTACATAAGTGTTCTTAAACATACCTAAAGACCTAAAGTCTCTAGATTCAGTCATGCCTAGATTAGTAGATATGGGATTCTAGTAGTTTTTTTGAACCTTCTTATCCTTCTCCTTCTAGCTTCTTCTTGTTATTCTGATTATTCCATTCCAATCCAATCTAGAATTGGTTAGAGCAACAGGGGAGGTTGAAAGAGTAGAGGAAACTAGATTAGTTCTTTCCTCTCTTCCAGCTGCATATACACCTTGACCCTACAAATAGATGCATGGTAATTAAAAAGGGAGTGAGTTTTTTCATTTCATGGTTCAGATACAGAGCTTTGGAATACGATGCTTGCTAAAATTAAGACCAAGCTTGCATACTGGTTGGCCAAGCCTCTTTCATTTGCAGACAATTTATAAATTTGTTCTAAGATTCTTGTAGCTACATATGTTTATTAATACTGATGTTGGTCTCCTTCTAAAGCATTCTATGGTAAGCTTGAGAGACTACTACAAGATTTTTTATGGGCTTCTGATACTCAAAAATTTAGATTTCATCAAGTGTCCTAGGAATATTGTTGCCTAGCTCAGTAATCTAGTGGCCTTGGCCTCATTTCTACACACAGGAAAGGGTAGGCTATTTGTATTAAATGAGAGGTTTGATGTTTTTACAGCGATGAGGCCTAGAAAATTATCCTTCGGAACTCCATCTTTTTTGGGTTTCCTTCAAATCTCCTAGCTTGGAGAGACATTGGTTTTTAGAACCTTTTGCTCATGAGGGAACCAGTTCAAATCTAAAGTTCCTTTGTTGCCTGAAGCGTTTGGCGTGATTGGGAAGTGGCCAAGCCATGACTCTGGTGGCATGGTTCTGGGTTCAGAGATGGCTTGTCTTTGAACCAGCACAACCTTTGGTTGTCTCCATTGGTTCAAATGCAAGGTCTCCCTCTTTCTTAGATTCTAGGTATTCATGCTCTACACTTTTACAAACATGGCATTCGAACCCTAAAGGATCTTTTTTGGAAGTCAACTATGTCTATCTGTACTTGGGAGGATCCACGAAGCCAATTCCAATTGACCCGACATGATAGAGACACTTTTGAGCTGCTAATTTCTACACACAGTCAAGGGCTAGCTCTTTTTATTAAATGGGTGGTTCGATGTGTTTCCAACAATGAGGCCAGGAAAATTCTCCTTCGACACTGCATCTCTTCTGGGTTTCATTCACATCACCTAGCCTAGAGAGACATTGGTTTTCAGACCCTTTTACTCATGAGGGAACTAGTTCAAATCCAAGGTTCCTTCATTTCCAGAAGTATTTGGCATGCTTGGGAAGCGGCTAAGCCATGACTCAGGTGTTATGGTTCTAGGTTTAGAGATGGCTTGTCTTTCAACCAGTTCAACCTCTAGTGGTCTCCATTGATTCAAATGCAAGGTCTCCCTCTTGCTTGGATTCTGGGTATTCATTCTCTGCACTTTCACATGCATGACATTCAAACCCTAAAGGACCCATTTTGTAGGTCAACTATGTCTATTCGTACTTGGGAGGATGCATGGGTCCAATTCCGCTTGACCTGATGGGATAGAGACACTTTTGAGCTATTGATTTCTATCTTGCCAGGAGAGCTCTTGCATAAGATTGGTATAAAAAGTCTTACACCTTGGTTGAAGGATTGGTAGTGGTACCGAAAAATGTCTTTCTAGAGATATAATCCTCGCCAAGGTTACCAATAGCTTTCATGCCACTTGCCCATGGTGGAAATTTTGAACCAGCATTGGCATTTGCAGTCCACTCATTCGACATGGAGATTGCATTTCATTACAATTTGGTCTACTATTATAGAAGCTAAAATTGTACATTTTTCTTGGTGTATTCCTTTTCAAGGCTTACCTTTGGGTTCTCGTCTTCATCATTTGGGTATCCCAAATCCTTGCTATCTTTTTTGTGGTCAAGCCGAGTCCTTTCTTCACCTCTTCTAGTTCTATGGTCGAGCTCAGAAATATTGGGTTTGGATCCATGATTTATTTTCCCCATTTTCCCCCATCATGTTCTCTTGGAATATGGTTCTCCTTGGAGATAATTGCTCACTTCCCTTTCCCTTCCTACAGTTGTGGCACACTTTTAGGATGAATACTCTTTTTCCTCTTTGAAAAGATAGAAATACATTGGCTTTTTCACACATCTTTATTGATACTAACATGTCCATATTTGCTAAAGCTTGTATATGCAACAATGTCATGTTATAGATTCAGGTCTAGTCTGATAAGGTTGCCCTTGAGGTGGCCCATCTACAAGCATTATTGCAGCATTGGGAAAATGCTCCTTGCACGGTGGCTAGGGTTCCTCTTGAGAAATCCATTTCCAGTGGCCACTCCACTTCTCATGGATGACATCATCGGCGAAGTTCTTCCAGAAGGTCAGAAAATTCACATTCACAGCCTCCTCATCGCCATTCTCCCCAGCGCCAATTCTCACCGCGCAGTTTGGCAGTTCCTCCATGCCTTTGAGGTTCTCCTTTCAACTGGGAGCCCATCACTAATCCCACTTGGACACTGCTAGCTTCTGCTAGTTGGCCTTCTCAGGGTGACGCTTTGGGTTAGCCTTCTTCTTCCAAAGGCTTCCCAAGATTGGCATTAGTAATCTCTCGACAACATGAGGATAAGGAGTGTTAACATGCTTTCAGCACCCAAATTCTAAATTTTTAAGTTTGAACCCTACAGATAAATTCCTCCAAATTTTCTTATCCTTTATGATCATTCGTGCAATATGCATTGTCAAATCTTGAACCTTGAGCCACAAGTTCAAAGTTTAAGATTCAATATTTCAAAAGGCATCGTGCAGGTTCAAAGTTCAGAGTTCAAAATCGAGCTTGCAAATCAAGCTTGCAAATTCAAAAAGTTCAAGTTCAGTTCAAAGCCAGGTTCAAAGTCAGATTTTGATATGCATATTTAAGCACCACAGTTTGGAGGTTCAGATTCTATGTTTGTTTCAACACAGTTCTATGGTTTGGATTCTAGATTCAAGATTGAAGTTTGGGTTCAAGATCAGTGGTTCAGTTCCAAGATCTGGGTTTGCAGACTCCATCCACTGTCCTGGAAGGTATGCCCGTGCCTGTATAATTGATGGAGGAAGTCTAATTTACCTTTGTATAGAAAGGTGATGAGTATATGTGAGCTCCCCTCCTCTATGTTGATCCACATATACAGAGTCAATGTCTTTGTTGGCTGGGGTCCTCATTTTGATAGACAACTTGCTGCTGTGCTTCAATTCTTACAACAGATCTCAAAGATCATGAAGGCTAAGATATTTCAATGTTTACAAAGCCAATCAACATGATAAAAGTGCCCAATCTGGATATTTGAACAAAATCACAGAGCCTTAAATCCTATTATCGCAACAGTTTTGGTAAAAGAAAAGGTGAATTGCGGTCTGCACGAATTCAAATGTAAAACCCTATGTTGAGGATCATGTAGTCATCGGGTTCAACTAGAATTACATTATATAAGATGCTTGATTGCATTGATAGACTCAAAGCCATGTCATGGTGCAATAAGAATGCTTGGATGAAATCGGGTTTGTGTCGGTGGCGCCATGAAGAGGCGAAGCCATCACCTCCAGTTAGGCTGATCCATCCAGAATACAGAGCTCGCAACTTTATTGGTATATGGCACGTAAATAGTGTCTTGAATCGCAACGTTAAAAATTGGGTTACGATGATGAATGCACACCAAACTTCTTGACAAAATGTGGAACATCTAAAGGAACCCGAAAGAACTTTTCACCTCCCCGATTATACAAAATGGGAAAAAGTGATCATAGCCTATGTCGGCACGGACTTCACACAATTCATGCATTCAACACTAAGTGCAATCATCAAGTTGTAAAATACATATGATGCAGTGTTAGGAATGATGGAGTTTGCAGTCATAAAGAAATTGAAGATTGATTCACCAAAGTCAATTTAGCATGGAGGTACGCACTAACTCTTTGACTGAATGAATGAGAATGATAAGTGTTTGAGGAGCCCAATTTGTGAATTCAAAACCACTAGCAGCAGCTTGAAGGGAACGTTCGATGGAATGAAGAACCGAACATCAATGCCAGAACGCTTGCTAGTCATCATGATCCACTTCATTGCATGATTTCATAGAGTTCGCCTTCCATAATCTTTGAAAAGGCCCATTTCAAATCATATGTTGAACTAAGCATGAACACCGTCCGAGAAACATGCATGGAAGATGTGCGCAAAATGTGTGATGTAATGCCAGTTAGAAGACACTCAAAGCTTTTGAGACTTTCACCCCAAACCGACCAAGCCTCTACAAGAAAGCCATATCACCGACAGCCGACGGTCTCTTGACGATGCTAGAATGGGAGCATATATGGCTCGATGGTCATATTTGGAATTTACACTAAGAAATCATATAAAATTAGAAGTTAGAGTTATACGTTGGCTATTTGTTGGTCTTTCTCTCCTTATTCAGTTTGTAAATCTCATAATCGCATTTATCTCATAGTGATGGGTGAGTGTTAGCATAGCCTTCGTGTCTTATGGTCAAAGACATAGTCTGTTATTTAATTCAGTGTAAATCTTTCTAGGAGGGAGTTCTACCTCACAATTCAGAGGAGGGTTATCAATCTTTGATAACTTGTCCAACTGTTAGTTAGTGTTAGGAATAAGGTGTCTCAACCTTGGATAATTCCTATTTTTATTATTTGTTTTGTAAAATGTATTTCTTGCAAATAATGTAATTAAGTGTGAGTGTACATGTCTAGTTGGCATGTTGATGTGTCACTCCACTTGATGTGTTGACATCTTGAATTGTGTGTAAGGAGATCATGGTTGAAACGGTTATGACGGATTCCTATGACACGTAAGAGCTATTTTTAGGAGATTTCAATGACAGGTGAAGACATGCAAGACATGTGGCAACTGATAAAGTTGAGTACTGTACACTCTTCCACACTATAAATTTTTTTGGGTTCCTATTTTCTCGAAGAATGGTAAAACCCTAATACGGCTATCCTTGGAAGTTGCCCTAAAAAGGAAAGTGCATGATATAAGCATTTTTTAGGGTTACAGACTGGGATAGGAAAAGAGTGTATTGTTGGTATGAACTTGTGCTACTGGATTTGTCTTTGAGTGTCGATTGTCTCCTGAAAGAACTTGCATTGCAAGTGTGTTGTAACTGTTGTGTTGAAGATAATACATTGTGCAGGTTTTGGAGTGCTGGGGTTTTTTAGCGAAAGGTTTTCCCTAGGGTAAATCATTGTGTCATTCTCTATTTTCTGTATGCATGGTATATGGCTGCAATATCTCTGTTAAAGTAGTTAACGAATCTGAAATTGTAAGGATTTAAAAGAATTTGCACAATACTTTCCTTTAGAGATTAGTGTAGGAAGTTGTATCTGCACCTAAGTTTCCTTACAAGTGGTATCAGAGCCTGATCAACTTTTGATCCTAGTTGTTGGGTAGGGTTTTTTGAGCTAATCTCAAGTTGAGTGGGAGATTTTTTGTGCAGAGCATTCTGAATCTTTTTGCAAATTGAGATGACAGGTTCCTCATACAGTAGAATGGAGGTGGAGAAATTTAATGACACTAATTTTGAGTTGTGGAAACTCAAGATGGAAGACATGCTTGAAGACCGCGATCTATGGGAGGCTACTTCACTCGATGTGAGACC
>MU223541.1:2346-33613 GCA_018584345.1 Thuja plicata | reverse complement strand
CACTCTTCAAGGGATTAACAAACTAAATAGTATCCTGCTGATACAAATCCTTATGAGTTCAGCTCATTTGTTCTTAGTAACAAAAGTATGTTTAATTGAAATGATTTTTGATATTGGATGAGGAACAAACTGCAAACTATACTCCAGACCAGTGCCTATCCCTTGGGCAAAGAGTCAATGAAAACATGAATCAACAAAGATAAACTAATAGAGATACTGTAGAGTGCCTTACAAACTACATGCAACTAAGATAGAGTGCCTTACAAACTATCTTCTCATATACATACATCTGCATCAAATCCTTATCACAATGTTTTTCTCTCTGAAATCATCTATGAAAGTTAGTCCTCTCCTTGAAAGGAACTCATAAATAATTAAACAAACTACCTTATAGCTGGTGTATTTCAAATGCCTTACAAGTGAAACACACTAGAGCACAAACAGAA
Organism: Thuja plicata; assembly: GCA_018584345.1. Classification (NCBI taxonomy): domain Eukaryota; kingdom Viridiplantae; phylum Streptophyta; class Pinopsida; order Cupressales; family Cupressaceae; genus Thuja; species Thuja plicata. Next base: position 33,167 of record MU223541.1, on the reverse strand, counting down.
TGCAAAGAGATAAGATAATATGAAAGAGGGAGAACCACACTGTATTCTATTACTGTATTTTGCTTCAACACATCCAGACAATAAGCTTTCATGAATATACAAAGACATAGAAGTATATCTTACAATAAAATTTCCACAAGACCAACAGGGACCTGCTCTGGGCATCTGCAAGAAAAAACCAGAACAGAGCAGAGAAAAGGAACCCTTGCAACTGAGAAAAGAAAGAAAGATATAGAAGAGAAGAAACCCTAAAAATTCTGTCTAGCCAACACCTGTCCTTCTCTTCAAATTTGATTTGCACCAATTCCTTCTTTTCAAAATATCTGATATATTCTATTAATAATTGAGTCCATCTATCTGAAAATATCTTCTTTTATCCATTACAAATCTCCTTCATTCTCCCACTGAAAAGTCCACCAAATCTGATCTCATTTGCAAAATATCTTTGAAAATCTGATAAAATATCTGCTTGCAAAAACCTCTCGGAAAGCTCTTTCAAATCTGACTTCTGCAATAAAATATATAAGCATTTTGTCTTATTTTCCTTTGTGCAAATCTGATTTTTCCTTGCTTGAGAAAATCTGACTTATCCTCTGATAAATATCTCCCCACAAAATCATCTGTCAAGTCTTTAAAAACAAATAAACATATTTGTTTCATTCTGCAAAATTAATCATTCTTTTCTATCCCCAAATCTGATCCTTTATTCTGCAAAAATATGATCTCTAGTGTCTTCAAAAAACCTCCGGGAATAAAAATATAAAGATTTGCAATAAAACTATAAAATTCCCTTTTAAAATTAACCCTATGCACATTTTAAAATCTTTGAAAACCTCAGATTTATGCATATTTTGACTAGAAAACACCAAATTTTGACATGTGGCATGCTCTTATTTGCTGTCATAAACTGGTCTTTAACTCATTTTTAACCTCAGTTACATCCGGCGACCATGCGACAACCTTAGTCTCTAAGTCGCGAGCCAGTTTTACCTCATCTATCATCCCTGGGCGACCTGGCGACTAGCATCCGGTGGCTAACTCCATCTCGCGACTGCGCGACCAGCAGCTATTTCCATGTCACGACAGTCAACATCTCCTTCTGGCTACTTCGCGACTAACCGCTAGCGGTCAGTCGCCAAGTCTCGGCGGTCAAGTTTGATATTTTGCGACTGCGTGACTAACCGCTAGCGGTCAGTCGCCAAGTCTCTGAATGTTGGCAGTTAACTGCAGTTTCTCTCCCAACTGGGCGACTTCTGGCGGCTGGGCGACCAAGTGCTTCTTGTGACCATGCGACCAAATGCCACATCATCACTTCTGCAAAATTTACTTACCTTTGAATTTTGGGCACAAAAACTGAGGCAGTCAGATGACTGTGTGCACATGTGGATAGCCTCCTCATCAGCTTCAAATTACTATGCTTTCATTTTTGCATATAAAGCCTTCAGTTTTCACTAGTGGGACGAATGTGGGATATTAGATCTTATGGTTTAAAGCCATTTTCAGATTTCATGTCAAAATACTGTGTATAACCCAGGCAAGTCGACCTCCAGCCCCTAGGAGCTCACCAAGAGCCTCTGGGCTCTCATACTTACCTTTGATGTATGCATTTTGGTATATAAATACCAAAAACGCCCTCTACACAAACAATATGGGATAAAACAATTTCATGTTTTCCAGATTTCTGAGCTTTTTGAGCAGAACTGCTCACTAATGGCATCACATCTTTGCAAATAGAAAGCACCAGTGTGTTTTAATGGCTAGGGCGCCACTTCCTATGGTTTTACATTTGCCAATTTAACTTCAAAACTTTCAAAAAACTTCAAACATCTTCACAAAATGCTATCGCATATTCACTGCAAAGCTGGTTATAATGTAATGTTGGGCTTAATACATTAAAGTCTGTATCCTCCCTCCAATCTCTGCTACTTGTATGGTATTCACTCTATGCAAATTTCAAAACAAAACAACCCAACAATCCTTCACATTAGTCTACGCAAGGAAGGGCTGGGAATTTGGCTTTACACCTGCAGATTGCATAATCTGAAAATATCTTGTGGAATATGGCTTTATGCCTGTGTATTGCATTAGCATGGAAGTTTCGAAAGCCTTTTCAACAAATTACTTTGAAGTGCATACCCTGCAGTCATTGCATTGCATGCGATGGAACATCACATTGAGGCATTCTAATCCAACAGTCCACACGCTCTGTCTACACTGCTGCTGCGCTGATTACTCTTGTTTAATGTTTGCAATGATTTACATTCAAAATGCCCTCCAAAAATGGCGTGAAATCCTCCCTTACTTGTTTGCACAAACAGCTTGGAATACTAAGGTTTAAGGAAAACATTCAAAACAATATCAATTCCCGTCAATGTCTGTAGTTTTAATGTTTCTTAAAACATAATCCCTTCATAGCAATTAGCGCAGCATATGTCTTTGTGTAATCTTTCTGACTCCCCACTATGGCACTTGAAATGTTTCCAAGAAAGCTTAATTAAAAACATACCTTGCGCTGGATTTCAATATATTATGTCTGCCATTCAGCCAAGACAAAGTATTAATGCCTCTCTGTTTTAAATTCTTCAATATCTGATGTATTGTGTAGACTATACTTCCTTCTCTGGAAACTGCATGGAAGTCTTTCACTGATTAAAAGTATCTGCTTTTAAATGTTTCAATGGCATTGAGAAATAATGCAGCATATACTCTCTTATACTCTTCTAATCTCTTACGCTGCCCCACCCCCCTTTTGACATCTGCATTTGTTAATTTTAAAAGTTATAAAACCTCACCTCTTCCATTTATGCTTGTGCTGGCTTATCTTCATAGTTTATTAATGCAAACATACTTCCTCTCTTACAAATGCATTAACATGTGCCTTTTGCATTTAAAATTGACTTAAAACTTTATCATCAATTGACTCCCCGTATATGCTTTGATTACTATGTAAGAATAGCGGTCGCTTGGCTTTAAAAAGAAAGACATTTAAGTTGGGATGAGCACCGATCCATGCTAAATTGCACTTTGATTCATTATTGATCTCCAGATATATTGACGTTCTTTGATAGAAAATATCCCAAAAAGAGAGACCCATGAATTGGACTAGATCCGAGATTGACAATTGCAATAAAATCACCAACAATGAGGTTGCACATAGAGCCCCTTGTCTGTAGCCATTACTTGTAACCCTGGTCACCTAAAATGATCCACCACAAATGGATAGTGAAGCATTGAACTGGCGGTGTTTTAACAACTTTTCACATTTTTGTAAACTTAATTCATTAATGGCAACTGACCTCCGGGGCTGCCTTTAAAAATTCACTGAAACAAGTAAACTTATACCAACACTTGGCAAGAAGATTCATTGATTATCATTGAATACACATGCAGAAGGGGCTTGCCAAATTCGTCTTCAGGAACTAGATATAACAGTGCAAACTTAGCCTTCCAGAAAACTCATATAGGTGCAAATGTTGAATCACCATAAATCCCTTTTAGATTGACCCTTGCAAAAATATTGAAACAAGCTCTGAAATTTCACCACTAGATCACATAGTAGATTCATATGCAATGAGCATGTTCCCACAATCGGACCTTGAAAATATCTTTCAGATAGAAAGATATCACTCATGCAAAATGGCCACTCTGAAACTTAACACCTTTCCGCACTACAGACTGAACAAACTGCCTCCGAAACTGGACTCATAAGGTCATCAAAAAGATCTTTTAGAAACTCAACCTTTGGAGCCTGATTGAATGTCATATATAGAACATGAATCCTTGGTTGTCTTCTTCTGAAAACAAACCATTGAACTGATACCAATCTGCAAAGATAGCACCTTAACCCATCTTCTGAATTTTAACATAGTGAGAAAGTAGAAACTGAATATGGAATCAGCGAAGCAAAGTGATCAACTGGATTGATCAAAGTTTGGGAATCTACAGATGAGTTCATTCCTAGGTCTATAATGCAAATCCATATTCAATTATGTCTGACCTCGAACTAGGTGCTAATGAGGAAAGGACAAAGTATGCCATTTAATTCTAGATTCAGTATTTTCAGTGAAACTTTAATAAATTGGAAACGGAAAGGCTCTGGCAAAGTGGATAAATGGATTGGCAGGAATCTATAAATATTCAAATAGGTGCACTCCTATTTTTTCAATATGAGGGACAAGCCAATTATCCAAAATGTTCATTCGGGTACACATTTTCAAAACCTCAAAGTGGTCAACTTACCAATTCTGCACTTGAATACACAGGAAATCAGAATTATTCACTACCAGTATGGTTCTTGAAAACTTGTCATCTGATTTCATAAAGATCTGCAGACTAGAAATATTGGAGTGTGTGACCACTGCAACACAGTACAAAAGGAATTTTCTCAATTGAATCAACCGGTCAAAAGTTATAACGTGTCAAACTAAGCTATTCAGATTACTAGGCAGAACAAAAATGCAAACAGTTCATGAACAACCAACTTTGGGAAGTATGAAAACTTATCAAATGGATTCGGAATGACCTGAGATCTAAAACATAAGCTCTCTGATATGCATGAAACACATTCCCAAAGAGATGGATTATGAAACTCAACAGGGTGAAAGATACTCAGAAGCAAAGTAGGCTCCGGACAGCAAAATGACACATTAGCAAAATGCAGAAGTAGGTGACCCCCTCAAAATGACTAGTCCATAAACATGTCAGAACTAAAATTTAGGAGCTGGGACCCACTGCATATGTCAAATGGAAGGCATTAAAGCCTCTTCCAAATTTGTATCTCGTGAAAATCATCCAGGCATCTTTTTCAATCACTCGAACTGAGCCCTCACAATTTTCAAGGGTACTTACTTTGCTCAACTAAAAAATTTAACATGGTCACTCCAAATTTGTTCCAAATTTAGGAGTACCAACAGTGGCTCTGACTGAGGACGGTTAAACGTAAGTTTATACCGAGAACCACAAATCTTTGGAGTAGCAGACCACCCCAAAAAACTTCAAAATCAGAATTTATCTTTTCTCTTTCTCCTCTTCTCAACTTTCACCTCAAAACTTTCAAAAAATGGGGAAACCTTTAACTTAAAGCAAACACACAACTGAAAGGGAAAGCAACTGTACAATATGTATATTATCTACAAGAGGCCCAAAACCCCACAAACTGAGATCAACTCTTACCTCTGTCAAACACAAAGCTCTCTGCCACATGTTTCAAAAATATGATATCAGTGCCACTCTTAACTGCTTGATCTGATCCAATGTCATCATGTATTAACTCATTGTATGACAAAAAATCTACATATTCTTCATATGAGCTTCCATAAATATTAGGCATATTTTCATCATAAAGAAATTGTGGCATATATGTGTCACATTCATCAAATAAAAATATAGTTTGATATCTGTGACATTTATCCTCTTTCATTGGTGAACCACCACTAACAAACTCAGCATTCAACTGAAAGGGGGAACACTCAACCTTTGTCATATTGCTTGGGAAAGCATCATTAATTTCCTTCACATCATAAACTTGCAGGTCAAAAGAGAAAGCAGACTGAACCTTACAACATTCACCATTTAAAACATGATTCAGCCTTTTCTGTAATGGATTTGGAACAACAATCAGAGAAGCACCGAAATCTAGATCATTATGGACAACAGGGATCTGATGCATGTTATCTTGATCCGTTGTAAGAGAGAAAGAACAAGTTTCAACTTTGTCCTTATCATAACATGACAACTTTATGTCACAATCCATATTCTTCTCTTCAAAAGAAAAGTGATCATGCAACTTGTTAGGGGTTTGCATATCTGAATCAGAAATCCCTAAAAAGCACTCATGTGAATTACTATCTTCACATAACTCACTAATTTGCTAGTGGGTGGGAGGGAGAATATCAATAAATACATTTGGCAACTGCATATGTTGAGTGACTAAAAGTTCATCATAAAATGCTTTTATGGAAGATTTAGAATTAGTTAAAGATTCATAATCAACATCACTATCCCATTTAGTACTCAATATGATATCTGAAAAATCCTCATCTTTTGAATCTGAATACACACTGATGCTCTCATTATCTGAAGAATCAAATTGAATCCCATTGTGACCTTGTGAAAAAGAAGTGCAAGGAAAATCAGAAATATTAGTGTCACAGTTGTGAGCGTCTGGTATATATTCCTTGTCAAAATCAATGTACCTAGGGTGTAAGAATTCAAAACTATGCTGCCCTGAATATCTGAGATAATCAGAAGACAATAAGTCTGAAATTTCTTCACTATGAAGTGAATCACTGTCATCTTTTACATCCTCCTCTGGTACACATTCATAATCAGCAACTTCATTTATCAAATTTGTACCATTTTTCTGATTATACACATCTCTTATTTCACATTGAGAATGATTACTACTTTCATGATCATAAATTATAACATCGGTTTTAACATAGGTATAATAATTGTCTGTTCATCATTCTCAATATGAGGACCACTAGATGCAACCTCATGTGAAATCATAAAAATAGGATTCTCGATATCAGAGGGTTGATTTGAAATATCGGATTTATGTCACTGTCATCAAAAGAGTTATCATAGCAACTTACCTCTTGATCATCTTGCTGCTCATAAAGTTCATTATCAGCATCATAATCACTATTTTCAGCCGAAATAAAGCCAGCATCACCTTCATAATAGTTGGATTCAATATCACCAAATTTAGTCTCATCAGTATAAGAACCATTCATCAACACCATTACACTAAAGCCCTATTGCAAAGATTTGGATTTGTCTTATTTAATTCTCCACTTCCTAACCTAATCAAAAGCCCACACAAAAGCCCAAAAATCCTAGCTATTGTAATTTCAAACAACATAAAAGTTTTTCTATTACATGTAATCCTCTCCCTATTTATTCGGAGCACAAGTAATTGTAGCCCTAAAACTTTCAAATACATGTTGGGGCATAGATTGTTGTAAGAAATAATTATTTTCTCATTAAGATAATAAAACAAATTGTGAAGTAAGCAATGTATACATACTATTGAGTAAAATATTTTAAAATGTGGCTATCGTAAACTTAATAACAAATAATTTGCTAAAATAATATATAAAATAAAATTATAAGTAGTGCATTAATAAAAAATATCATAATAAATATATAGAAGTTGGAATTATAGGACTACTCTAAAATAAATCTTTTTCAATGATAAAAATATAATTTTGGAATAATGTCAAACCCTTGAACTCAACAAGAATTGATTCTTGGTGCACTAATTTAGAACTATTCAACTTCACCCTTAGACCAAGGGTCCATTGACAAGATTCCTCTAATTTTAAATCTTCACTTTCTATCTCATATAAGAGCATCAGTCTCTCTTCATGTTTTGGTTTTCTTTGTTCAATTTTGGTAGATTTATTTTTTGGATATAGAGTTAATGTCAAAATAGTGACAAGAAGACTGACAAACTATGTTGGGTATAGACTTCACGTTATTGCAGCGATAGGAAAATAGGTAGATTGTTGGAAGTTTAACGGTCTTTGTTGTTGTTTGTTCATTTCTTGATGTTAAACGGATTTGAAACTATCTCCTCAATGGATATAAGGGAAGTTTCTTATATTATTTATGGGGTTTGGTCTTTAGTTGGGTATAAAGAGAGCATTATTCAAAGGGAAAATCTCTGTTAAAGAAAAAGAATATGTAGGCTGACAATAAATACACAGATTTATGTGTCAAGTAGTTATATTGTTTCTAAGTCTAATTATTGGAGAGAATAAAAATATGATTCCTAAGGCGGAATCAAAATATTGTGTAATTTTCATAAATGTATATTTGATGATTCTATTGTAAATAAAATTTTGTTAAATTCCAGAGCTGTCATATTCCTGTCTTTTCTGTTCTTTTCTTTTTTGCGTATAGTTTTTTCAGTCTATTGTGAGGATGCTGTCCTTGTACTGGTATTGGATGTCGCCATAGTGGAATCAGAGCATTGAATTCATGGTTATTTAATTTGATCTTCCTACACTTGAGTTTTTGAGGGCAAATTTTTTGGTTTTTGTTTGTGATTATGGGAAACATTGCCATCAAGTGGTATCAGAGAATAGAGGTTTGAGGATTGTTTCCATCAAGCAGAATCAAAGCCTTAAATGTTTGTGTAAAAGAAGTTGAGAGTCTCAAAGGTTTGAATATATGATTTAGTCTTGTACATATAATATTGGAAAGCTATGTGTCTTGTACATTGATATGTTTATCAGAAGGGGTACCAATAAACTAGGTAGCGAAAAGGAAAGACAAGTCCTAGGTGAGGTACCAAAAAGATAAAAGAGAATATAGAAAGATGCATAAAAAACTAAAAAAGAAAGCCTTAGAAATAAGGGAAAGAGGGAAGCCAATATGATAAGAAAATTTGTAGAGATGGAAAGAGATATAGAAGAGGTAAGAAATGATTTGAGAAATTGGTGAAGCAGCGGCTTGAGGAAAGAAGCCAAGATTATGTATGGTGTTGGCCAATTTTAAAGGAGGTGAAAAGGCTCATAGAGGTGTTTGTGAAGAATAAAAGGAAAAGGATGGATGCCTTAAGAAAATAAGATGTGAGTATGAGGAAAATCCCAAGGGGTTTGAACAGTAGAAAGTTCTCAGGAGTGAAATGTACACCGGAAGTGGTGAAGGAAATTCTTATTTTGGAGAACAAGAGGAGAGACAAGAAGGAATAGGAAGAAGACGAAGTTAAAAAAGAATAACTCAATAGAAGAAATAAATTAGAGAGGAAGGTATCCATTAAGGTGGGACTCGTGGAGTTATGTTTGTCTCTTTTACTATTCAATAATGTTGTTTTTAAGTGTCTGTAGGTATGAGAAACCTAAAAAAGAAGGTCAAGAATAATAAATTGAAGGTGATGAGAGATAGGGAAAGTAGAAACTCATATAAAAAATATGGAGGATGATAACAACAAGATACAAGTTGTAGTGGTCTTCCAAGAGGTTAGGAGGAAACCATTTGCACAAGAGGTACTTTGTAAAGTATCTAAAAATCAAGAGTATTGGGTTGATTTTTTAAATATTGAATTTGAAGATACCCCAGAGCTCTATGATGCTTTATAAGATGTTTTGAATGAAGGAAAATAAATCCACAAGATAGAGAATTTGAGAAGAAGTGAAGACAAGAATGATGAAGAATCTTGACAACAGTCTATTCCAAAGCTAAATAGAAGTGATAATATTGATCTTGGTCATATAAGTGGAAATAAGAATATAAATATGCAAGTTAAAAGAGAGAGGATAATTGGAGAGTTTCAAAAACATTTTTGGGATCATGGTTATAGAATAAAAAGTTGGTGAAATAAATTTTTTGGTGGGGGATGACAATTAAATTGTAAAGAAGAAAGTGTTTTGATAATGATGGTGGTAACAAATAGGTGTAAAGGATGAATGATATGATGAGGAACAATTGGAAATCTTATTTTAGGATGAGTTGGAAAGCAAGGAGGCATAGAGAAAAAAATTTCAAGGAAGAAATTAGACCATGCATTATGGAGAACAATTGTATAAATAAAGAGACAATAGCCCAAGACTACATAAAAAAAGTATGGTTGGCCAAGCTTATGATTGTATGAGAGGATAGTAGTAGTATAAGACACGGTGGTGGGAAAGAACTACAAGAGACTGGAAGATGTGAAATGATGATTGACTTTTTGGGTGAAGAGGAGAAAGTATTTGCAGCAGGAACATGTTGTAACACCCCAAAATTGGCACCTAATGATCCTAATCAATTTTGGTGCGCTCCTTCAATTTTCTTATCATTTGAAGTCCTATTGTACTAGGCAAATTCTCCTCCTAATTGACTTTAATTGACTAAGTCTCAAATGCAGAAAACCCAAATTTGCATAAATCTGACATTATATTTAATTCCTAAATTATCAAGATTTATTAGCTAATAATCCCTCTGATTAATTAATTTAATTCTAAAGTCCTAAGTGCTTTTAAATTAAATTAATTCTACCCCCTTTAGCTAGTACACATCAAAAGGAATTGAATAGTTATTTGATTATTTGAATGGATTATCCTCAAAAATAATTCCATAATTCCATATGAAAAGTCACTCATGTGGCAATAATCCACTTTTAAATTAAATAATTCTTGCATTTTTGTCTCAACCTCAATTCTTGGAAATGGAGAGACAACCGTTTCTTTTCAAGAAACTCTTCACTCTCTTTCCATGGCTTTTCTATAAGATGAGCTTCTTTTTCTTCAATTAGGAGGCAATTTTTGAGAGCATCCAAACTATAGCATTTTTTGTCTCAACTTTCTCATATTCTCAAGCTTTTTGTTGCATAATTAGTTTAATTTCATATAGTTTAATGTCATCTTCATATTAATGTAGTTTTCTTAATTGTCTAGTAGCTTAATTCTACTATCTTTCAAGCTTTCTAGATTAATATGCACTTCAATTCTAGTATAATGGCATTTCATTTCTAGAGTAATTGCATTCATCTTCATAAAAATCCTCCATGTTAGCAATGGTCAAGGTTGTTGGCTCTCAATCTGAGAGTAAATTTGACATCCCCAACTAATTAGGAGGCAACAAGTCGCTTCAATCAAGTTTGCAAGATGAACAATTCATGTTCATTTTTTGTGAATTGAACGATTGAATAATGACTATGTTGTGTTTGTGCTGGATTTAGAGGTCCACATTCGAGAATATACATTTTGGCACCCACCATGGGGCAGAAAAAATGACTTCTAGCATCACTCTTGAATTTTTTTGATGAAAAAATCTGAATTCTGTAAAACAGTTTGTACGACACTGGTACGGAATCTCGCGCGACATTTCAGGTCAAGCCGCGTAAAGTTTTTCTCTTTATAGCACTCTCTTGTGCAAAGAAATAGAAAGCTCATGTGCTGTGAAGTACTTTCTTGCGCGCTGCAAAATACTTTCTCATGCAAAATTTAGCAGACAGTTATTTAAATTTCAGAATGTTCAATTCGCTAATTTCTTTTTCTAACATTTGCTCTCTACTGTGATTTTCTAATTCTGGTTTCTGCTGTAGCATAACAGTGGTTTGTAGGTTCGCTTGTCAAAGATCAAAAGACTTTCTAACATTTTGATTACAGGATGGTTGTCAAAGACATATCAAAACAAAAACATCATGTTTGTTTACTATTTTTCATTCACATAGCTTAACTAGGGCTTTGTTAAAATTTCGTAAGGATCCTGAAAGAAAAGTAGGGGAATAGGCTCTTCATTACATGGAAGTGATACCCATGGATGAAACTGAGACCTAGATGTTGCTAGCATGACGCATACTTGGGGAAGAAAAGAAAGAGAGTGAATCTTTAGCACTTCTACTTGTTAGGGGATTATGCTCTTCTCTCTTTGAGAGAATCAGAAACCCAAAGTCTTATGGATTTGGTGGAGTGAAACTATCTCGGTGATGAATATGCCTGATGTATTTGGGTGAGGTGAAAAGGTAGAGAAGTATGCTCTTCTCTCTTTGAGAGAATCATAAAATCAAACCCTTGAATCCGAACCATGTTGTGTCACCTTTAGAGGGCCTGCCGGAAGTTGAACCTCCGGGAACGACCCAAGTGAGTACACACCTATCACCGGTGATTCCACCTCACTATAATAAAGTATGCTTTGTAAAATTCTAAAGACTCCAAAGCCATGGTAACTTCTTTCTCATGATTTTGACTATCATCTTGAGAAAGCCTTGTTTGTTGTACTAAGCGACACCGCTCCCAGCCTTGCTTGCAAGGGTGTATGACTTACAAGTGTTGGTGTGGCTACGAGGCCCAAGCCCTGTATCAGGGATATCAAAGGCTATTGTGAATGGAAGCCCACTAAACACTCTCTTAGTTAGATGCCTACCTGGTTTACCTCCGAAAGGAGACATAATCTGTGCGCAGGGAGAGGGAAGAATCTCTCTCCTAGATTCTCGACATAGGTATGCACCTGGATGCTTGAAGTGGTATATGACGCTAGCCCTTGCTTTAAGGGTAACCTTTGAACATATATACTTAGTTCTTGGAAACTCCAAAAACACGGGTGCTCTTCCGAGGGTGACACTACTGTGTGAGGTGCACGCATATGCATAAGACAGTGGGGCACATATTTTGTCTTCTCAACCAATTTTCTTTGTAGGGATAACTGAGTGTTTTTTTTTGAGTCATAAACTATCCAAATCATCATCAAACAAAGACTCCCATAATTCTGCCAAGTTGCATTGTCCTTGGTAGAACTGTTTACGACTACTGTTTGTGTCACTATTGCCTGATTGAAACTTCGTGTTTGTAAACAAGTACTTGCCACCTTGAAACTGACATTGCTGATTTGTATTATCATAAAACTGCCCTGCACCTAAAAATTTTGTTAGAGAACAGTTTTTACTGTGTCTCGAAATTTGGTTTTTTCCTTGAATATTGAGTCCGTTTACCAAAATTTTGAGTTTTTTCGTGTGAACTTTCAGAAACCTGGCACTTTCTCGTGCGAGCTAGCATTTTATTGCGCAATGTTTAGTGTTTTCTTGTGTGGCAAGATATTTCCTCATGTGAACCTGTAGCCTGGTGTTCAAAACAATGAGATTTTTCTCGCTAACTGGTGAATTTTCTGCCTGATCTGACTTTCGTCTGGGGTCTAATTGCTTATTTCCCTATTGTCTGCAGTCTGAGACTGGTCATTTTGAGTTGCAAACTAACTGATTCTTACTCAAACTTGTCTTGTCTCTTTGTCTCTGTCCTATATTTTTTGTGTTTTTGTACCTTGCGACACGATAGTCATATCTCAGCTGTTCTAGCCATACTCTTGACGATTCATGTCGGGTGCATCTCACACCTTGGCTATTCTAGCCTATTATCTTTTTTTTTTTTATATCTCTAGAGATAGAGTTCTGAGTCAGATCTTAAGTTTCTTCTCATTTTGTCTTTGTCTATGCCTATTACAACTAGGAGCGGCAATATCTTTCCCATATGCGGTTCTGGAGTAGGTAGAAGTAAACCTCACAATCAAGGAAAAGGTCATTCTGAACCCATCACTCAACTTGATAGTCAAGAGGGATCCTCATATTCCTCTTCCATGTTCAGTACCGATTCGAGTCCAAACCAAAAACCAGTGTTACAGCTGTGTTCTAATCCTTTGTTTCAAGATCAGCATAGTCCAGTTCTTTCAGATCAACAAGGTCACACAGCACAGTCCCACATCAGCAACATGGGAGACCCTTTCGAACATGATCCACTTAGTGAAGTCCATGATCAATCCCAAGGTGATCAAAATCAACAAACCCAAGCTGATCAAAATCAACAAACTCAAGTTGATCCTCATGACCAAAATCAAGATCAGACTTATAGTATTTATGAAATTCTTGGTAACGAAGATGAGCCAATAACTCAAACTAACATAGAGGCTGCAAAGTCTAATAAATCTCTCATTAAAATGATGGAGATACTCCTTACGGAAAACAAAGAAAAATACTTCCTAGATTTGGCAAAACAAGGAGTTAAGTTACCTGCAAACTTCCAAGTGGAAACGCTTATCGCCAAAGAAGAGGAAAGTGAAACCTCCAAATTGCATAAGATAATTCAAGACATGCAAGGTCAAATCAGCCAACTCATAAAGGATAAGGACAAATCCATGCAACAATTCACAATGGAAAGCATATGTCCTTTTCCTTTCGATAGGAGTATTGTTATGCCACCTTTTCCCAAAGGTGTAGAGCTCCCTAAATATGACAAGTATCTGGGTACCACTGATCCTCAAGATCCTTTAAGAGAATTTGGTGCCTTATCGATTGAGTTTATACATGATCAAACATATTTGATGCGTCTTTTTCCATGAAGTTTGGGTGGACCTGCCATGGAGTGGTTTTTGCGATTAGCCATTGGCATCAAGACTTTTGACGAGATTGCCAATCTCTTTATACACCATTATTCTCATAATATTCAACATCCTGTCAATATAAGGGACCTTTGCAACCTCAAGAAAAGGCAAGGGGAACCATTCTTAACATTTCTCCAAAGATGGAGACAACTTTGCATTAAATACCCTCGCAAAATACCCAAATCTGAGAAACTCGATATTTTCTTGGATAACCTCACTCCTGATTTTGGGTATCAAGTACAACTTCAAGGTCCCCTTAATTTTGATAACATGATAAAAAAAGTTGTGAGAATAGAAGCATTTATGGTTAAAAAGGGTGAATTGACTTTGAATAAAGATAACAAACATAGTTCCTCATCTTCCAACAAAGATAAAAGGAAGTTTTCCAACAAAAATAAAGATGTTGTGAATGATGGGTTGGTCAATAATGTGAATTCTTCAAAAATGGTCTTCAATCTCACCTCTGGTATACAAGTGACCAAAGTTGTTGAAAAGGTTGCAACCAATACTCATCAGCCTTCTAGATTTTCTGGCAACAAATCTTGGACATCGTGACCCAAGCATGAATTTACCACTTTGGGAGAACCACTTGATGTGGTTTTCAAAACCTTGGTGCAAAATTAGCTTCTTGCTCCTTTGGAGAAGCATTTATACGATCCACAACCCTGACCTCATTGGTGGAATGAAAATGCATATTGTGACTACCACCAAAAAAAAGGTCATAAGATTGCTACTTGTCTCCAATTGCATCATAAAGCCCAAGATTTGATTGATAACAAGGTCATCACTGTGGAGAATCATAGCAAGAATTTGGATCATCAGGAATTCAAAGATCCATTTCCTTGTCACGAGAAAGGTGAGTCCTCCAACGCTAAGAATAATAATGCCAAGGTTAACTACGCACATACCACTTATGATAACATCATCAACATGGTTGAACCAGTGGAAGTGGAATATTGCAATATGTTTACTAGCGAGGGGAGTGGGAATGCTTCTAAACCCAAAGCCCCATTTGTCTTGAGAGGCCCTGGGTCTCGATTATCTGAATCTAAACATCTAGAGATTGCGTGAACGTTGTTACTAGATCTCATTCTAAGATCACTATCAAGGGTCCCGACCCTCATGTTGCTATGTCCACACCAGGACAAACTATGGATAAAACTATTGTTGGCTCTGCCAACAAGACCATGAAGGTGGTCCCTATGCCTCCTACTACTGGTTATAGCATTCTTGACCAGCTTCAAAGAGCCAATGCTCAGATAACTATCTTTGAGCTATTGAAGATCTCACCTGCTCATAGGCAGATTCTGGACAAAGCTCTCACAGAAGTTAATGTTCCCAAAGACATCAATTTGGATCAGTTTCAATCCATGGTGGGTCACTTGACTTCACTGCATTATTTTCCCTTCTCTGAAGAAGATGATCACTCCATTAGTCACCCGCGCAATGCTCCTCAGCATATAGAAGTCATGATCAACAAACAGCTAGTTCGCCGAGTCCTCATTGACAACGGTGCTGGTCTTAATATATGCTCTACTCACTTTCTTGCTTAGCTAGGTTATGGCAAGGATTGCATAGATTCTCACAAAAGCATTACCATCAAGGCCTATGACGAAGAAGATAGAAAATCTAAAGGTCTAGCTGTGCTCCCCATTCAGGTTGGACCAGTTGAAAGAGACGTCACATGTCAAGTGCTAGACCTTCCTCTCACGTATAATATCTTGCTGGGAAGACCATGGATCCATGAGATGCAAGCGGTTCCTTCTACATACCATCAGTGTATTAAGTTTCCTTTCAAAGGTGTAGAGGTGACAGTTCCTGCTAGTATGGGTTCTTCTTGTAATGCTCTCAGTCAATCAGCTGATAGTCTTGTTCTGACTAATAGAGAATACACAAAACTCTGTGAGGCCAAGCTTAGAGATATGGAATAGACCCTAAAAATCACAGACGTAGACATGGGGGGATATCAAATAGAACCCGTGTTATCGCTATCAGCTCTACCCCCGTCTCCCTGTTCTTATGGGAGACCATCTGAGAACAACAGATCTTCTGCTACTCTTGAGATAGTTTATGATGGTCCCTTTATGGTCCTCTACACTATTAGAAGATTCCAATGAGGAAAGAGCTATTGAGGCTTGGCTTTACAAAGAAAAGAACATAGCTGAACAGACTGCCCCGGCTCATGAACTAAATCCCAACAGTGAAGGCCTTAAGATTATGAAATGTTTTGGGTACAAAGGGAGTGGCCCAATAGGGGTGAATGGTAATGGGTTGCTTGAACCTATTGAAGCTATAGGTCAAAAGACAAAAGACACCACTGGTTTAGGTTTCAAAAAGATCTTGTTCCATCTAGGGATCAAAAAATTTGTGCCAAAAGTAGAGCCTTCAGCAGAACCTAAAAGCACAGCTGTAGTTGACACTATAGAAGGTATCTCCAATGATGATCGCTTTCCTTATCCCATTCCTCCTGACCTGGCAGCATTCTTTGTTGAGACATATGATTTTGTACCACGTGCCAACACAGTCAAAACTGACAACGATTCTGATAAAACCACTCTATTTGATGCATTAACCTATGAACAATGGAAAGTGTTACAAGATCCTAACTTCCAAGGTGAAAGATATATACCACCACAGTTTCAAGAGAAGTTGGCACAAGAACAGGCTAGTATTGCAAAAACTCAAAAACCTTCATGGTGTAAGCACCCAAGTCAGAGTTTAGATACAGACTCTCATGAATATGAGTTTGATAGTTTGTTAGAAGGATCTTATGAACAACTTCTCGATGTAAGTGAGGGGTCTAGTGAAAGGTCTAATGAGTCTGAGTCTATAAATGTTAACATGTCTTCTACTTCAATTGTTAGGGGTCAACAGGATTCAAACACACCTTTGGATGAGGCCGATTTAAATCTCAGCTTGCCAGTTTATACTTTCGATGATTATACTGTGGATGCACTAGAACCCATCATATCTCTTTCGCTCCAACATCCTGAATTAATAGAATGGAATTCCTCTTCTTCATCTAGTGAAGTCCTTACATTCCAGAATGATTACGCTCTAGCCTGCTATCTTCACATTGTTGAACCTGTAACATCCTCCACTAGTGAAGAAAGTGTCAATATGACCGAGGCTGACATCAAGTACCTTAGTCAGAAAATTAAAAGAATAAAAAATAGGTGCTCTGATGGTTAAAACCACATTGTGGCAGTATCAGAGCCTAAAAAAGTAAAAAGAAAAGATGTATCTGAAGGTGAAAACCTCTCTAAGCTGCTTGAGGATGAGGTACTTGATGTGCTTCCGAGTCACTTCCAGGAACGCTCATCAATATTAATTGAGCCGACTTAGCCGATAAATCTGGGAACAGAAGAACAACCACACATAATTCATGTGGCCAAATCACTATCTACAGAGGAGCTTAAGGAATTCACAGAATTCTTCCAGGAGAAAAAGATAAAATTTGCATGGACATATTCTGACATGTCGGGTGTAGATCCTGATCTCATTATGCATCACTTATCAATAGCTCTAGGTGTGAAACCGGTCAAACAAAAACTTAGAAAGATGCATCCGCATGTGGCTATATTGATCAAAGCAGAATTGGAAAAACTTCTCAAAGCTGGGCTCATCTGAACAATAGATTATGTAGAGTGGATCTCTAATATAGTCCCAGTGACTAAACATGACAAATCTATCAGAGTCTGCATAGATTTCTAAGATTTAATTTTGGCATGTCCAAAAGATGATTTTCCACTCCCCAATATTGACATGATCATGGATATGACATCAGGATATGAGATGTATTTGCTAATGGACAGTTTCTCTGGCTATAATCAAGTCAAAATTGTTCCAGAAGACCAAGAGAAGATCGCTTTTACTTGTGCATGGCGTACATTCTGCTGGAATGTTATGCCTTTTGGTTTAAAAAATGCTGGAGCTACTTATCAAACAGCTGTCACTACCATATTTCATGACATGATGCATAGGACAATGGAAGACTACGTGGATGACACACTCACTAAAAGTATGGACATAAAGACACATCTCACTGATCTAGGTCCCATACTAGATTGTATGGGAAAATTTAGGCTGCGTCTTAACCCTAAGAAATGTGCATTTGGGGTTACTTTAGGAAAATTACTTGGCTATATCATCTTAGTGAAAGGAATTGAGGTGGATCTGGAAAAGGTACAAGCTATAATGGAAATGCCTCCACCTCATAATATCAAACAAATCAGAGGTCTTCAAGGTCAGATCCAATCTATCCGACGTTTCATATCGCAGCTAGTTGACAAGTCACAACCATTTACCAAAACTCTGCTTAAGGGTGTGACTTATGACTGGAACAAAGAATGTGAACAAGGCTTTCAATAGATCAAAAAATATCTAACTAACCCGCCTATGTTGATGCCTCCTATTCAAGGGAAGCCTTTGATCATATATATCTCAGCAATGAAAACATCCCTGGGTGCTCTATTAGCCCAAGAAGATCAAAATCATAAAGAAAGAGCCATTTAATACATCAGCAGAACATTGGTCTCTTATAAAATGAATTATTCTATAATTGAGAAAGCTTGCTTAGCAGTGGTGTTTTCTTCCCAGAAGTTACAAAACTACATGTTGGCTCACACTACAAGGCTAATCGCAAAAATTGATCCATTAAAATACTTACTCAGTAAAGCTACCCTCATAGGCAGACTAGATAAATGGGTCATGCTCCTTAGTGAGTTTGATATTGAATATGTTGAGAGAAAAGCTATCAAAGGGCACGTGATTGTAGATGACCTGGCTGAAGCACCCATTACAGATCATCAACCATTAGAGATTTAATTCCCAGATGATTCCATCATGCTCCTCATCCATCAGACATGGACCATGTTCTTTGATGGATCATTCACCCAACAGGGGTTAGGAGCTGGAATTTTGTTTATTACACCTCAGCAATACTTCTTACCAAAGGCATGCAAAATGATGTTTCCTTGTACCAATAACACTGCTGAGTATGAAGCTTTGATCAATGGACTAAAGATCGCTATTGAAGGGAGAGTCGATGAACTAAAAGTCTTTGGAGACTCACAACTGGTTGTCAATCAAGCAAATGACATATATCAAACAAAAGATGAAAAGCTAGTGCCCTATAAAAAGATGGTTGACAGTCTTAAGAAATACTTTGCACATGTTACCTTTTAGCAAATTCCTAGGGTGGATAATAAAGAAGCTGATGCTATGGCTACTTCAGCCTCTATGTTACAAATGTCAAAAAATGATTTTAGACACGAATTCCTAGTGGAGATGTTATGCTACCCTCCCTATGATTCACCTGACTCCTGGATGATCTGTTCAGTCATTGGACATGATTCATCTTGCTACCACCATATCTACTCTTATCTTCATGACCAAATTATTCTTGACTCAAATATACTAGAAATGAAAATGTTACCTAATCTGCAGTTCTTCATGATATGTCATCGTAGCTAACGACTTGTATAGATGAGGTCTAGACGGTACCCTCCTTAGGTGTCTAGAACCTGATGAGTCCAAACGCGTGTTAGAAGAGGTACATGAAGGCATTTGTGGTTCTCACTCAAATGGTCTGACACTAGCTCGTAAACTTATTAGAGCTGGTTACTATTGGCCCAATATGGAGAAGGAAGCAACACAATTTGCTAAATCTTGCAAACAATGTCAACTACATGGTAATCTGATTCATGCTCCAGCCAAAGAGCTAATTCCCTTCATTACTTTCTGGCCATTTCAACAATGGGCCTTTGACTTAGTGGGTCAAATATATCCATCTTCTTTGAGAGGACATAAATACATCATTACTACTACAAATTACTTTACCAAATGGGTTGAGGCAGTACCTCTCAGTGTAGCTGATGGAAAGTCTATGGCCATGTTTATACTAGACTACATCATTTGCAAATATGGTGTACCCTCATCAATAATCACTAACAATGGGGGATAATTCAAGAACAAAGATCTGACCAATCTGTGCACTAAGTTCAAGAGTATTCAACACTGTTCATCTATTTATTATCGTCAGGGTAATGGACAGGCTAAAGCTTCCAACAAGACAATTCCTAAGATCCTACACCATACGGTACACAAATCTGGACAAGACTGGTATCTCCAGATCAATCCCGATTTATGGACCTATCACACTAGTATAAGAACTCCAACAGGCACCATGCCCTTTGCTTTAGTCTATGGCACAGATGCGGTACTGCCTATTGAGGTTGAGATTCCTACCTTGTGAGTCTCTCTAAAGGGCCTCATCACCGATGACAATATTAGAATATCTCGGGTACAAGAGATTGAACTGCTGGATGAACATTGGAAGGTGGCATTTTATCATCTCCGAACATATCAAAAGCGAATATCTAAAAGCTACAACAAGAAAGTCAGACCAAGAGACTTCCAAATTGGTGATCTTGTCCTGAGAGAGAACCCCAAGAATCAACAACAACGAGTCTAGAAAGGGAAATTTGAGCCAAACTGGCTTGGTCCATATGTTATTATTATAGTATTTGGGTCTAGTGCCTATCAGCTTTCTACTATAGAGGGTGAACAACTCAAAGAGCCAATCAATGCTCTTCACCTGAAGAAGTTCTACAGTTGACATATCTTCTGAATTCTCATGTACATATTCTATTCTGAAAAATCATAAAAATTGGAAAATGTCCTGGAAAAATTATTATCCTAGTGAAAACTTGGTAAACAGGTGCCTTGATAATACCAAAAAAAAATCAAAAAATCAAAAAATACAAAAAAAAAAAAAGGAAAAAATACAAAATACAAAAAAAATAAAATGAAAAGAACAAAAAAATAGAAAAAGAGAAAAATGTGCCATTGATAAAAACCTGGTAAACAGGTGTCATGGTAGCAAAAATAGAATTTCTACCAAAATGGTGAAAACCTGGTAAACAGCCGCCTCTTGTTCCACAATGCTTTATCTATCACGACATCCCTTGGCTATCTTGCAGTTTTCTTTCCTGCTTCAGTTTGCTTTCCTGCTTTGGTTTGCTTTCCTACTTTAGTTTGCTCGCTCATACAATCGCTCTCAGCTATCTTTGAGATTCTGCTCGACCTCACATGGATTGAAACTGGTCACACTCGAGGGCATCTTCCTGGTCTAGGGGCATTGTCCTATGTTTTGGAGTCTTTCTCCTCTTCGCATCAGTCACCAGTGGTTCTCACTGCATCTGTCTGCTGATGCCTAAATCTCGTCATCGATTGTTATACTTGAGAATCTCTCTCACGACAATCACCATTGATTCTCACTAAGTCTTCCTACTGTCGCTATATTACTGAGATTTCTCACATCAAATCACTATCTGCATGTTCAACTTCAATCCATTTGTTACTTGGGGGCATGGTTCCCCACCTCGATCATATCTTTGGTTGTCACTCGAGTCAGTAATCTTGTCAAAGGAAAAATCTCTACTGGTGCAAACTGGTGTTTTTCAACACCTTAATCAAATAGTGTTTTTCAACACTCTCTTTGGACACATCTTTGTTTCTTAACACATCTTGAATATCTCACAACATAAATATCTCTCGATAGCAATCAAACACAATGCACTCACAAGCACAATGGTGTTTTTCAAGACCCCAAACATAGGCACATCCATGCTGAACTATGATTGACTCTTTCTTTGTATGCTATCTATTCTTCTGAATTTCACTAATAGTTTCTTTGTCTACTGCTTGTTGGTGTGGTTTCAAGGATCTGGCAACGTCAAATAAACAAGGTGTATGTGATAAGAGCTTCCGCATTAAGGTGGAACAACCTCACATCCCTCGATCTTGTTTATTTGTACATGAAGGGGAGTTTGGAACTATCTCCTTGACTGTTATTGCTCTGTTTGTTTACGTGCAAATTCTTACTATATCAAACTGGAAACAATGTTCAGGTCACCTTGGCTTTTATGCCCTGGTGCTTATGTCTATTTCCTATATTTTATCTAATGAAATTCATATTCATATCCTTATGGTCGCAGTGGCACCAATAAGGATTTTATTGACTCTAATGTTCCAAAAGTACTCGATGATGATAATTATGCGATGAGTCCAACAACCAAGTCCTAGGTTTGCATTTAGCTTAGGCTTGCATTTGCATTTTAAGCTTGCATAGCGACAGTTTTGGCACTATCTTCATTGTCTTCTCATTCTTTGAAGGTTCTCATCGTTTGTCTTGGATTCCTATTGACTGCACAAATCGACCATTCCGAATCCATTTTCGTGATCAAAATCGAAATCTGACACTCCTAAGTAGCTCAAAATCATGTTTTAAAATTGTGGGATCGACATGCTCTGATGCTTGTGCAGTCAACTTTATGACATCACTTTCTTGTCAGAATTATCTCTCATCATCATTTTCTCATATTTTGCAGTCTTTTCATCAAAGTCAACTCTAGTCAATTTTGGTCAACTATGGTCAAACCTAGTCAGTAGGTCTCCCTGATCGCTCTGAATCAATTCTGCCTTCTCTTGATCTTCCTCTGGATCTTTGATCTTGCTTCTATCTGTAATCTTTTGCTGTCAATCATCTTTCTGCTATGTCATCTTTCAATTTCACTCTGAAGGGGGCAGGATGATTGCATCATTAAATCTTTTTGCATCATTCTCGAATCAGTTTGATCTGAATCAAAAGTCCCCATTGCTAGGGGCATCTCATCACTTGGGGCATATTCTATTTTTTGTACCTTATGGTCAAAATTGGATATTCCATGATCTTGAATCTTTTCATCACGTCATCTATCTTGCTAGGTATATGAGCAATCTAACTCAGATCCTCAAGGATCATGCTTCATTTTGGAGACAGTCCTAAATTGATTATCTTTTGAGACAGGTATTGGGGAAATCTAACCCTGACTCCTAAAGGTTGAGACTCATTCTAGGGACAACCTTATGAAAGAAATCAATCTAACCATTGTTTGGGAAATCTAACCTAGACATTAGGGGACTAAGCTTCATTCTAGAGATGATTCTTGAAATATCATTGGGTATTGGGGCAATCTAACCCTAATTCCTGAAAGTTATGCTTCGTTCTGAAGATGGCTCTCAAAATCTCTTTAGACCATTATCTAGGAAACCTAACCTGGATCTCGGAGGGCTAATCTTTATATTAGGGCAATCTAACCCTGATTCTGGAGACAGTCCTAGATCTTCATCAGCTATTAGTGGACATTGGGGCAATCTAACCCCGATTCTGATCTTCTCTCAGATGATTCTGCTTCTCAATCTAATCGGTGTCTTGGCAACCTAACTTAGAATTTCAAAATCTTCATCTTCACATCAGACTATTCTTTGAATCAATGCGTTGCCCACACATCAATTCAAAGAGGGAAAAAATAAACACCCCAAAATTGGCACCTAATGATACTAATCAATTTTGGTGCACTCCTTCAATTTTCTTATCATTCGAAGTCCTATTGGACTAGGCAAATTCTCCTCCTAATTGACTTTAATTGACCGAGTCTCAAATGCAGAAAACCCAAATTTACATAAATCTGACATTATATTTAATTTTTAAATTATCAAGGTTTATTAGCTAATAATCCCTATGATTAATTAATTAAATTCTAAAGTCCTAAATGATTTTAAATTAAATTAATTCCACCCCCTTTAGCTAATACACATCAAAAGGGATTGAATAGTTATTTAATTATTTGAATGGATTATCCTCAAAAAGAATTCCATAATTCCATATGAAAAGTCACTCATGTGGCAATAATCCACTCTTTTAATTAAATAATTCTTGCATTTTTGTCTCAACCTCAATTCTTGGAAATGGAGAGACAATTGTTTCTTTTCAAGAAACTCTTCACTCTCTTTCCATGGCTTTTCTATAAGATGAGCTTCTTTTTCTTCTATTAGGAGGCAATTTTTGAGAACATCCAAACTATAGCATATTTTTGTCTCAACTTTCTCACATTCTCAAGTTTTTTGTTGCATAATTAGTTTAATTTCATATAGTTTAATGGCATCTTCATCTTAATGTATTTTGCTTAATTGTCTAATAGCTTAATTCTACTATCTTTCAAGCTTTCTAGATTAATATGCACTTCAATTCTAGTATAATGGCATTTCATTTCCAAATTAATTGCATTCGTCTTCATAAAAATCCTCCATGTTAGCAATGGTCAAGGTTGTTGGCTCTCGTTCTGAGAGTAAATTTGACATCCCCAACTAATTAGGAGGCAACAAGTTTCTTCAATCGAGTTTGCAAGATGAACAATTCATGTTCATTTTTATAAATTGAATGATTGAATAATGAATATGTTGTGTTTGTGCTGGATTTAAAGGTCCACATTCGAGCATATACACAAAGATGATACAAAAGATGAGATAAAAGAAGACTTAGGGGAAACAATAAGCGACAAGGAAATTTATTACAAAGAGACCACACAAAGGGAGTTGAAATAAAAAAGAAAAGAATCAGATGGCGGAGTAGAAGAAATCATGAAGAATGAGAAAAAACAAGGGTATGATGAAGTGGTTGAAACAATGACATTAAACTATGGAGCAATAGACAATCACAGTGAAGATGATATGTGGGTACAATTAGGAATAATAGAATAGGAACAGAAAGAAGAACTTGAGAGTTAAAGACAAATGGAAAAAAAAGAGGAATATTGTAGTTGAGGGTAAAGGAGTTATTGCAGTAGAGATGAAATATGAAATTGTGTATATAGATTTTTGTGGTGCTATTGTGAAGCCCAATACAGATGGAGAAATGGAGGATAACTTGATGAAGGTCATTGTGGGAGAAATACTAATGGATGAAGCTGTTGAAGATAAATATGAGATAGTAAGTGAAAATTTAATAGATATCGATGATATTGCAATGTAATGTATGGGGAGAGTAACTTTGAGAAGATAGAAATATTACATTTGAATATGGACATTTATGTTGATGAATGGATGAGTAGAGATTGGAGGAGGATAATAAACATTCATAATAATATCATAAGATAATAACAAAGAAGAGAGAAATGAAGTAGGAGGAATGTGGTAGTTAACATGAGAGATGTTGGAAAAAGAGAAAGAAATGAATGAGGAGAAGTTGGTTTCATTGTTAAACCCATGTGTTAGAGCACATGATCTCTTTTGTCCCCTGGGTGTTTGAGAAAAGTAGTTGATTGATGAATTCATGTGTCTCTTTGTGATAAAAATATCACATATTTATAGAATGAGTTGAGAAATTGAAGAATTGTCCGAAGGCAAAAGATGTCTGACAAAGAATAAGGATATGCAAGCTGACAACAAATATAGAGATTGGTGTGTCAAGTAGTTATTTTTTTGTAAGTCTAAGCATTAGAGTGAATAAATATTTGATTCATAAGGTGGAATCAAAATATTGTGCAGTTATGATCAATGTATATTTGATGATTCAGCTACCAATAAAATTTTGTTAAATTTCTAAACTGTCATATTCTTGTCTTTTATGTTCTTTTATTTTCTGTGTATGTTTCTAACACTCTGTTGTGAAGAAGCTAGCCTCATACTCGTATTAGATGTCATCATAGTGGAATCAGAGTATTGAATTCATGGTTCTTTAATGTCATCTTCCTACACTTGAATGAAGCTTAACCTAAGAACTCATAACACATGATATGATTACAGGGAAACCTTGATCAGAGTAAAACCCCGATGGGAATTAGTACCCACAAATATTGCAATATGTATAATGAACCTGTTAAAGTGCCTTTGCCCTGTTAGAAGCAGTCTTTACAATATGAGTACAATGACCTAGTTAAAGGTCTGACCCTATTAGGAGTCTTTTACAAAACCCTGTTAAAGGTATATGGCTCACTGCCCAATAGGATGAAGGCTAAAACCTTCTGAAAGTTGATATACACTATATAAAAAGTGAAATGCTATGATGACACTGTTGTCTGATCAGTTTCGTATATGCGTTAATTCTCTTACTATCTTAAAGAGCTATATCATATATTAACTTCATTATACTACTCTTCTGTATCTTCCTCTTACATAATAATCGACACTTGTAGCATAAATTTACATTACATACTTATATGTTCATATCCAAATAGGTATGACCCAAAACAAGACTCTAGTCATCCCTAAAACAAAATGCACAATGCTTCCGAACAAGTCACCTTAAGCGTGTTTACTAAAATGTTAATTACATCATTACAAACATATAACCAAAGGCGCTTAGCCATTACATTACAAAATAATTCACGTTGATCAAAACAGTAGTCGGCTTCCATGCTCTGTCTTCTAGACTACTAGTCTACTGATCTGTCTGTAACTTCACCGTACTATTGTTACATAATATGTGTGTCTAGATGTAGCATGTACACATGTTATACAATATATATCTGAACGCGCATAAGCTCAATTGATCTCTTGCACGTGCGCTGATGTGTTGATCGCTGAATATCTCTGTCTGCCCTATTTTCCATACTTAGTCATTTTGTCTTTCATGACATAAACTAAACATGACTTTGTTGCCATGATGACAACACGAAATGAGTCATTCATCCTCAGGAAGTCAACTTTCCAACAATCTCCCCCTTTGTCATTTATGGCAACAAAGGAATGTCAAAAAGTTTCTCAAAATGACTTAACACAAAAAATGACTGTATATCATAACATCTTATTGATATATACATATACTTCTCCGCATATACACATTCTATATTACTCCCTATTTGACATTAATGACAAAGGTGTACAAAAACTTGTAAGTCTTCTACATACTTACTCCATGTAAACTTCAAGGTACATAATTTGAAGAGATTGGATCTCTTTCTGCCAAAATACTTCCATTACATCTACTGTCTGAAGATGCACGCATAGGGCATAAGTCAGTTTCTCCATTTTCATCAGATCCATGCAAGGACCTGATCATATGTTACAATGGTGGCATCCATCTATTTGATGTTCTCATTTAGGATTGCTAGAGATGGTGCAAGTTCATTTCTCAACTGAGTTTGTCAGACTCTTATCTTGCTGATTTCCAAGTTAGCCTTCTCAATCTTGTCCAACTATCCTTGATAGACATTATTTCATATGTTCATGTCTTGCATGGAATTTTCAACTAATTTTCTGATGCTATCCACCATTATCTATGCCTCTTCTACCTTTTTAATGTGCTCAGAGGTGAACTTCATTTTGTCCATGCAGTTGGCTATAACTTTCTTTCCCTTAGCTGCCAATTCTTTCGGTATGGATTGCCCAATCCTTAAGGAGTTCAAGTCTAAGGTAAATTTCTTTACCAAATCATTCAGTTTAAACTTTTTGTATTCATCTTCTACAATCTTAGTACCTGAATCTACTAGGTTTGTAAAATGTGTTTTCAAGTTTGTCAGAATGTTGTCCACATCTTCAACTGATTGAACTTTTTCTACTTTCTTGTCAGTAGGCACTAAGTCATTCAATATGTTTACTGATTCCAAAAAGCAAGGGTTTCTCATCACTTGTTTCTCCTTTGACTTTTCCATGGCAAGAATGTTGATCTTGATTAGGTCTTCTTCTCCCCATGCATCCAGACTTGCTGAATCAGGAGTTAACCTTGACAAGAATGAGGTAGATGGTTAAGTGGATGGTGAGAATATAGTATTCTGACTGGTATCCATACATTCAATCTTTACTAGTGTCTCTTTTATTGGTGTCTCATCACCTTGAGTATCTTTGTCTTCATTTATTTCAATTGCATCATTGGTGGGAACTTCATCTTGTTGTGCAGATGTATCATCAGTGCACATTTATTTAGTGCTTACAAATGCTTTATCAACCTTGTCTGTATCTTTTTCAGATGTTGTCATGGATATCTTGATATTATCAACTACTATAGTATCTTATGAGTCTTTATCTGTATCAGAAGTTATTGTCACTGTGGGCGCTGAAACCTGTGGACCTGTTGTAGGTGCTTTCTGAATCACTGGCTCTATAACCTGTTTAGGAGGAGCTGGAGTTTTCTTTGTAGTAGGCATCATTGGTGGATACATGTTTCTATCCATAAACACTTGTACAAATGCCTTTTCAGTCTCTTTACCTATCTGTTCATACTCTTTGTTCATAATCTATAAATTCCTTGTCTTGGTTCTGAGATGAGGCTTCACCAGATCTAATAATACAGCCTTCTCATCATGCGAGCATACAGGGAGAAGAGTATCCAATGTTTCTTCTCTAATATTCATGTCTTCCTCTATTGCATGTCTTTTCATGATCTCCAATATGTTCCATAACTGATCCGGTATCACCGTCTTGAGTTCAAGAGCTATCTTCTTATACATGATCATATGAGATATGATCATAGAATGTATCTCAATCTTATCTATTTCTTGATACTTGACATAGACTTTAGAAAGTTTATCTAATCTCCCTTCATTTACAATCATGTTATTCAAAACATTTAGACTAGGTCTAAATCCTACCTCAGGAGGAGCTTGAGTATCCTTTGCTTTGCTCCGAGTTTTCCTTGAGGATGGGTGATTTGTGGGTGCCTATTTTCTTCCTCTAGTCATCTTGCTTGTTGTAGAAAGAGGAGATCATTCTAAGTCAATGGTGGTAGAGGGCGCAAAGGTTCTCTCTACTTTCTTCTTCTTCTGGATCTATTCAGCCTTCTCAAATTCTTTTTCTATCTTGGCATCTCTAGCTTTGTCAAGATCTTCTTAAATGACTCCATGAACTTTTAGTATGTTAGATGTAATTCTGGATGCTTTCCTTTTATTATCAGCATTGTGTAAGATAGTATCCACTTCATTGGTCTTCTCTTTGTAAGTGCCCCACCTTGGCTCATTAGGATCGTTGGGCGTAGACAATAGAACTTGTGCATATCCTTTTAACACATGTTCTTCCACTTCATAACCAAGAGGATGAATCCATTTGGTTCTAGGTTCAACTGCCTCCAGGAAAGTGCAATCTGTTTCTACCATGAAACATATGGTATCCTTATATTTTTCAACTATTTTCTTAGATAATATGAACCTATTCTGCATTTTGATCCTAAATGTCTTAATATCCATATCCATGGCATCCCTTGCACTGCTCTCTAAAGTGGCCTTAAGAGAAATCTGAGACATTGTGGGTTTTCTCTAGTCTAGGTAAAGGTTTGCAACCTTTCCAACAATATGGAAATACAAGTAGATGATCAAAGATCCAAATCTGAATGTCTTGCTCCTATCATGCTTGATGATTTGAATAATGTCAATCAATTGACCGTGTAAGATCTCACATAGGTTGTATTTAGTGTTATCCTTCACCATTCTGATAGTTTCTAGGACTGTTTCTACAGAGACACTATTTAACCTTCTTTCTTGCTAAAACTTATACCCAAGTATCATAGTTAGAAGTTTTATGTCATCTTCCTTGATACGGTCAACTATCATTCCGTGCTTGTCACTTCTAGAGTGGCAAACTTGTTCAATTTGCTTCTTGACATCCTTGTCAATAGGAAAAATTGGTCCAATCTTGGGAATTCTGGTTAATTCATGGATTAGGTATGTAGTGATGCACACAAGGACCTCACCAATCCAATAAAGATCATCATGTATTCTGCTTAGCAAAATCTTCACCCATTCTAGCTCATTAAACTCATGCACATTTGAGTATTTGATAATAGGGTTATCAATCAAGTGCATGAACTCATCCTTGAATGTGTAATTAGGTTTCATCATAGATCCCATATGAGTGGCTATGCTAATATCTCCTACTGTTTCCTTCTTACAGTAAACATATGCGCGAATATCTTCTACGTGAACAACACCTAGCGGGGTTTTGGAGAAAGCTCCTTCCACATCATCCAGTATGGATTTGAATGGATGTTTCTTGAATAAAAATCTCTTCCTCTCTACAATATCAAATACTACTGGAGTCACCATACTTACTTGGAACTTGCTTAAGTAGGGTATTACAAAATTTTGAACCGGCGCGACTACTAGTTCCACACTTCTTATCCGTTTTCTTAACTACCAAATCTGTTATGCTTCCATGCTTTGATTCCTAGTGCTCTAGTGCTCTCCAAATTATATCATCTTGAATGCAAGTGTGAAGAAGATCAAACACTTGCTTTCTTTTATAAAATATACCGCATTTAATGTTTGCAACCGTATGCAATTTATTTAGAGATTTTGCAACTTTGATCCTGATGCATTTGAGACAATGCATGTATGCATACTGCAATATTAAGTTCTTATAACCATGAATCCATAGGCACATACTCAGCGGTGAGTATACCAACCGTGCAGGGGTCTTGAGCTAGAATAGGTCCCCCTAAGACCAAGAAGGTCTATTCAAGTAGACGTAGAGGGTGCGTCCACTGTGGATGTGTCAACTACTTTGTCAACATTATTGTCCTTCTTTACTTCAACCCAAATTTTTCTTGAATCTTCTTTTTCTTGAACAAACTTGACTTCTCCTTCTTCTTCAAATAGTGATTTCTTAGGATCCTCTTGCTTTTGAGTTTTGGATCTACAAAACCTTGAGATGTGTCCAGCCTTTCCACATTTGTGACAAATGATAGGAGGTCTGATGCTTTTGTTCATCATGCTGCACTGCTTTGCTGTGTGTCCATTGTAGTTACATATCTGACATGTGGTGTTCTAAAAATTCCTTTGAGTTTGATTTCTCTGATTGTTTTGATTCAATCTTCTTTGATTCTGCTGTGACTGATTTCTTTGATTTGTTCTGCAATGTATAGCCCTGTGACCAAATTTATTACAGGAGAAACAATAACCATTGAAAGGTCTTACCTCTTTGTAATCTCTTGCCAAATGACCATGTTTGTTACATGCATAACAAGTTCTGTTAACTTGCTTGATTTCCCCTTTAGGTGGATATGTTTTAATCTCTGTAACAATTTCAACTTTCTTTTCCTCTGAAGATGCTTCATGATCTTTCTTTCTTTCTTGCAATGAGTTGATTTCAATTTGTGCTACACTGTATCCAAGACCAGTAGTGTCACCTTTTTGCTTTTGTGCATTAAG
>MU223540.1:3043928-3054672 GCA_018584345.1 Thuja plicata | reverse complement strand
AAATACCAAGAAATAGGGCAAATTTAATAACTAAGATGAATTTTTGATTGCACAGTCAATTAGAGATAAACCAAAACAAAATTACATACCTTTAGGTTTTGCGTTAGGGTAAATGGCAGGCTATACTTTCCATAAATAAAAGCACTGACACATTGAAACCCTTTAGCTCATGGCCAGCTCCTTCAACGCCCTCCTCTATTGCCTCTAGTGTCACGGCCTCGTTATCATGAGCTTCCACCTTCACCTTGTCTCAGCACAGTAAAAAATTGGACCCTCTTCTCCACGTCAATGTATGATCACAATCACTAATAGGTTGAGAATTTCACCATATGCAACAACTTCTTTTACAATCCTTGTGCAACCAAAAAGACTTCTCTACAACTCCAAACTCAAAGCCTCACAAACAGATAACTCCACAAGACAAAGAGCTTCCTGGTTGCAATTTTCTCTGCCTTGTCAGAATGTGTTCTAACCTTCCCATGCATTATTGTTCCCTTTTTTCAAAATTTTATTTCCTTCTTGTGTGCATTATGTTTCCCTTCCGTTGGCATTTTTCAGTTCTTTTGTGTTTTTACGGTTTTTTTCATTTTGTAGGGACACGGTAATAACGAAGTGGTAAAATGAAGTTTATTTTTATTTTTTTTACTTTTATGCACGTGTTGGTCAAAATTTCAACCAACACGGGCATAAAAGTAAAAAAAAGAAAAGTTATCTTTTATAATGTGACCAAATAAAACAATTTTGCTAGTTGGTCGAAAAGTTTGGTCGAAATTTGGGGTCAAATCTATTAGTGCCATGGATGTTACTTTTAAGGAATTTATTGACTTATTCATGGTTATCTATCAAGATGATTTAAATGCATACTCTAAGAAGGCTGAGGATCGTTGTGAACACTTAGGTAAAATTTTTAGTAAAGCTTTGGAGTATGGTGTTTCATTGAATCCTAAGAAATGTCACTTTGCAATACAAGAGGGAAAGTTGCTAGGATACATAGTGTCTAAAGATGGAGTAAGAATAGAACCTGAAAGAATAGAAGCAATATAGAAGGTCATTGCTCCAAAGAACTTAAAAGGAGTTCAATATTTCTTAGGAAAGATAAATTTTTTCAGAAGGTTTATAGCAAACTTTGCAGAAATTGTCAAACCTATCATAAAGTTGCTGAAAATGGATGCAAAATTTAATTAGAATGAAGAAGCTCAGATGGCATTTGAGAAAATAAAGAAGGCAGTGAAAGAGGCTCCTGTTCTAAAGTCGCCTGATTATAGTAAGCCATTTTATCTATTTTCATTTTCATCTTATCATACAATTGCTGTTGTTTTACTACAAAAGGATGAACAAGGATTTGAGCATCCAATAGCTTTTTATAGTAAATCTCTTCAGGATGCAGAACTAAATTATGAGATGATGGAGAAGCAGGCGTATTCTCTAGTAAAAGCAGTAAAATATTTTAGACCATATTTGGTCTATGCTAAGGTACAAGCATATGTCCCACACTCAGCAGTTAAGGATATCCTTACTCAGTCAGAAGTAACTAGTAAGAGATGTAAGTGGATAAATAGAATTCAAGAATTTAATCTTGAAATCCACATTAAAAAATTAATAAGAGGTCAGGGTTTGGCCAAACTCATGACATAAGATAACTTGGATTTGGTGCAAGTAAATGGTGCAGAGACATATGATCAAACAGTCGCAAGTATAGAAAGACAACCATTTTATATTGATATAGTGTATTTTTTAAAGAATACCAAGTGTCCTGAAAATATGTCAGAAAATCAAAAGAGGAGTTTGAAGCTACAAGCTTAGAAGTACACCTTGATTTAAGGAGACCTATATTAGAAGGATAAAAATGGTGTGCTACTATTATGTTTAGATAAAGATCAAGCTCAAAAAATATTAAATGAGATGCATGCTGGGATATGTGGTGGGAATTTTTCTGTAAAAACTACTGCTCACAATATTTTAAGGGTAGGGTATTATTGGCCCAATGTTATTAGAGATACATATGCATTTTTTTGAAAGTGTGACCCTTGCCAAATATTCTCAAACAAGTTAAAGTTTTCAAGTGCCCTATTGTTAAATCATGTAAGTGCTGAGGCACCTTTTTCCATGTGGGGTATTGACTTTATTGGAGAATTTTCAGAAAAGTCTAGTGGAGGACACAGTTGGATATTAGTGGCTAATGATTATTTTACTAAGTGGATAGAATCTATCCCCACTAAAAAATCAATGAGTAAGGGGTAAAAGTACAAACCCGTGTCACACTTTTATAAAGGAAAAGGACCACAACATGCAAACTGTTCAACTTTAACGACATAAAAGGTGGCATTTGTATTTAGAATTTGAGGATGATATAAACTAAAGAAATGTGTAAAAATGGATTAAGTTTATGTCTATAGTTTTTAAAAAAAAATTTGAACAAGAATGTACATAGTTTTTTAATTTTTTAAGTCCATTTTTCCATTGCTGAAAACTGCTGAAAATCTGGGGTCTAGTTCCCTCCAAACAAGTATATGCAAATAACCTATTTTTCCCCTGATTTCAAAATATGTTATAGATAAAATGTATAGCTAGTGCAGAAAAGAAGAAAGATTGGTTTTCAATGTATATTTTCTCTGTTATAACTGCTCAAAGTTGAACTTATCTGAAATCGACAGTTTTCACCTCCCTCCAAATTTCCCCTATCAAATCTACACCATTCAGAAAAAAATTTACATATTCTTGAAGAGGACTCTCTCCTCTAGTGTTAAATATAAATTTTAATTTTTTTTATATGATTTACTATTTTTTTATTTATTTGAAGAAACATCTTCTCGAATGTTAGAATACCTACTTGTTATATTTTGAAATTATAATATATTTGATCTAATCAAAATAATATAAAATTTATATGACAATAATCTTGACTCTGAGCTCTACAAAAGGGTATTTTTTATTTTTTTTTAAAATATCATTAAAAAGAGTAAGGGTTATTGAAACATCGATTTTTTGAAATAATTTTATTTCTTTGGTAATTGGTATAAAACATGCATTTAATAGACATTTCCAATTGGAAAAGTTTAACCACTTATCTAGCTTAGCTAGAATGGATCTAGATAGACCATATATTTGACAAAAAATAATTTTTATTTAGAAATACTCAAATTTAGCTGTGCTGATAAGTGGTCTTGAAACATGACATAGCCCTATTGTTAAATCATGTAAGTGCTGAGGCACCTTTTTCCATGTGGGGTATTGACTTTATTGGAGAATTTTCAGAAAAGTCTAGTGGAGGACATAGTTGGATGTTAGTGGCTAATGATTATTTTACAAAGTGGATAGAAGCTATCCCCACTAAAAAAATGAGTAAGGTAGTTATTGAGTTTTTGATGGAGAATATTTTAACCAGATTTGGTGTCCCAGCCAAACTAGTCATGGATAATGCCATGTGTTTAAGATATGATGAGATCAAAGAGTTTTGCAATGAATATGGGATTATAAAGTATTAGTCATCCCCATATCATCCTCAGGCAAATGGCCAGGAAGAATCCAGTAACAAAAGTATTCTGAAAATTTTAAAGAAAACTTTAGAAAAGAATAAGAGAGCCTGGCATACAAAGTTGAGATTAGCCTTGTGGGATGATTGAATAATAGTTAAGAAGGCTACTGGTAGGTCACCATTTGAGCTAGTATATGGTCTACAGGATAGGATGCCTGTAAATAATCTTTTACCTATATACAAGTTCATACAAGAAGAGGAACTAGAAGTCTCAAATCCAATGAAAGACAAAATATTACAGCTGACTGAACTTGATGAGATAAGAAGAGAAGGACAGAAAGAAAACATAAAACTGGAACAAAAAATGAAGTATCTGTTTGATAAAAGAGCAAATTGCAGAAAATTTATACCTGGTGACCTAGTGCTCCAGTGGAATGTAAAATCAGAAGACAAAGGTAAGCATAAAAAGTTTGAATCTTTTTGGCTTGGTCCTTTTATTATTTCCCAGAGTTTTGGCAAAGATTCCTATATTCTAAAGAACATGGATGATGAAGAATATGAGTTGCCAGTGCATGGAAAATTTCTGAAGCATTTATTCAATTGTAAAATGAAAGTTTGTGCACAGTAAGTATTCTGTATTATATTGTATATAAGTAAGTTTCCCCTTCTGTTGTGTGTTTCCTTTCAAGCAGTAGTTTAGTCGGCGTTGCCTTCATTTTTTGAAGAGGTCTGCAACCAGAGATTCTGAGATTCTTTGTCTTAAACTGTGTTTAGCCATCCTCAGATAGAGCCACTATTGGTTATATTTCCTTTTTTAGAGTTTACCCTGAAAATTCTTAAATTCCCTGTCATTCTCATGCGCAGAAGGTAGAGATTTATGTTTGAAACCATTTACATATCTCTACAAGTGATGTTTTTGCTCAAAACCTAGGTCAAAATGTCAAAAAAACCTAAGCCCTTAGGTCATTTTCATTTGAAATGTGGAAAAAGCCCTAATTTCCAAGTCAAGGTTATGTTTTAAAGTTACCTTTTTCAAACTTAAGTTATAAAATAAGTCATGTGCCTTTTTTAAGTCAGGTCGCCAAGTCTCTGAATGTTATAAGAATATTCCTTTATGTTTAGAGACTCAGCGGAAAACCTTTTGTCAGGTTATCTCCAAGTGAAAAGGAATATGCCACTTTGGTTAAGAGATTAAGCGACAACCGTCCATTTGGTGAAGGATCTAACGGTGGTCAAAAAGTCTCGTAATAAACCGTGCAGTTAGTGAAATGTTTGGTGACTTTGATTTCCTTTGGTCACAGTGTCTCTGAATTAGATCAAAGTTAAGCGATGAGTTTAAAAGATTACATAGTCACCAAGTCTCGGGATAGAAGGTGAGTTAAGATAAAAGATTAAGAGACTTGGAGACAACCGCAGGATGAAAAGAAGATATACGGTTCTTGCGTTGTCGCCGATCATTTTCGACAAGTCAAACATTCATTCAGTGATTAGGAGATAAGAAGTAATAAGGAGACACGTGTTCCAAAATCTAAGTGACTAAAGTATGCAGTCGCGTGAAATTTTCATCTGGTGATTAAGAGACTAAAGGGAATATTACACTCTTGTTTCCAGGTCTCCAAGTGAGTTAGGATTTCTCATGAAATATTTAGAGACTTAGCAGAGCCATTGGATGCTAACAAATAAGAGATCAATGGTTGTCAAGAAGTCTCTAGATAAAAAGGTTAAAGGTGATTTCTTTAAGCGACTTAGAGATAGAAGGAAATAAATGTTGCATTGCACTATAGTCGCCAAGTCTCCAGTATAAAATGATTAAGTTATAATCATCCATCAACTAAGAGACATAGGCTTAAGTCATGAAGTCTCATAAGGTATTAATATGATTCAGAGACTTAGCGATAAGCGTCCAATTAAAAAGAAATCTACGGTGGACGGGATGTTGCATGATAAACTTAGAGTTAGGAATTTCTTTCAGCGACTTGGATTTCTTCAGTCACGTGATCGCCAGAAGCTGACTAAGGTTAAACTAAAGTAAAGGAACATATGTTGTCACCAGGTCTCAAAAGGAGATTAGGATTAAAAGAAATGTTAAGTGACATGGAGAAAAAGCATGGTCGCTAGGTCGCCAGATAACGAAAATGAAGGATATAGCGAAGAAAAGTTAAAATAGTTGCTGACATATTAATGTGGAAAAGTAACCAGCCAATCAAAATGCAGAATAGTTATGAAAAAGTGGAAAGAGTTGCTAAGATGTCTGAAAAGAGCCAATCATGTCATTTTTAACCTCTAATTGAATTTACTAAGAATTTTCATGAATTTGTCACTCATTCAAATTTGATTGCCTGTCATGATCAGAGGCTATGGCTAGAAATTAATATTAATGACATAAGTGTATAAAATTGAAGGCAGAAGTGATGGATAAACTGCGTACCTTGAGAATTTTTTTCCATAAATAGCTGGTTTCATGCTTTATTCTCACTTACCTTGCTTTCATATTTCAATGCGGATAATTTGCTAGGTTTTCTGTGTCTGTGAAAAACAAAGAATTGCCACCTTTGAAGAGTGAATCAAGTGAAGTTTTCAGTTGCAGAATTCAATTTATTTGATTTTATTCTTGGAGCTTTTTGATTATCTTCAGTATACTTCAGTTTAGGGTAAGGGTTTACAGATAGATTTGTTTCAATATCGGAACCAAAAATTGAGAACAGAACAGAACAAAACAAGATGAGCAAAGCATTGAGTATGGCCTCCACAAGTTGAAGAAGTGATGATATAGCTGATGATGCCAAGGGAAAGAGGAACTATTCAGATGAGCTCTTGAAGTTATTATCAGGCTCTACACAAAACAAGAAATAAAATGCTGATATCTTGATTGATGATTTGGCCAACATCAGAGATGCAAAAACACCGGGAACATCAGGTTATTCTCTGTTTAAATATTTTTACAAAAACTATAACGAAGATGTGCCTATGTCAAACCCTTGGACATGTGGACTGGCTAAGTTAATAGTGCTTGATGTGTTTGTAGATGCTGATTTCATTTTATCCCTAGCAAACAATTATGATGAGCTTAGCAAAACAATTAAGAGAAATGATGGGACTGTGTTACTTTCTTTAAATAGGAATTCATTTATGCAAGCATTTAACCTCTTTTACCCAATGTCAACTAAAATTAACCTCAAGAAATAAGAAGAGATGTATGATAAGGAATTTGGAGTTGTTAGGAATTTGATAAAGAGACACATGCCTAGGGAGACAAAGAATTATATTTCCCCTTTACCAGGTTTGGCACCTTACTCTTACAAAGATTTAAACCACTACATGAAATACATTTCCTATGCATTGTGTAGAGTGCTAGGTAGGTATGGATGTGCAAAAAGGATAAATGTGGGTATTTTGATGATTGTCTTAGACATATAGGATGTGCATTCAAGCACTAGTTATGACTACATCCAATATATCATTGATAGGATGCATGAGGGTTTTTTTGCTATTAAGAAAAATAATAAGGAGCCCAAGTTTCTACACTATTCTATTTTGATGCATTTATTGCTTTATTTCAATTACCCTATAATGGATGGACAAAATTTCAACCCTTAAAGATTCCACTACAATCAGCCCAACCTCATTCAATTATGGATTAGAGTGTGAAATTACACTACTAAAGATTGTGACTTCTATGGTTTCGAGAATTGGATTGTGTACCCAATGATGCAAAGCCTAGGAGTAAATAAGACTAGGTTACCTGCAAAAGTATTGCAACTTTTGAGGCCATGTGAGTAGGTTGATAAA
Organism: Thuja plicata; assembly: GCA_018584345.1. NCBI lineage: Eukaryota > Viridiplantae > Streptophyta > Pinopsida > Cupressales > Cupressaceae > Thuja > Thuja plicata. The sequence goes on along the minus strand of MU223540.1, from coordinate 3,047,408 downwards.
TAGTCGGGTGATCATAAATGGGGTGAATTCTACCTGGGAAACAATTTTACTATGATAAGAGTATATGGATGTTCACATCCTCCTCATATTCTCCCATATCATGTTCCAACTGGGATAGTTGCAATGGAATTCATATGGCAGCTAATGTTGGTAGATAAGAGAACACTTGGCACCACATAGAAAGGGGACATTTACCCCTAGACAATTCAAAGTGTATCAGTTTACAATTGGAAAGAGGGTTGTAGATCCAGTAAATAATTGGATGAGTCACTATAAGATGAATGTAGCCTTGTGCAGGTATGTTGATATTGAAGGATTCATTGAAGGAGCCAAGAATCTTTTAACTCCTACCATACCATATAACTATGTACATGAAGAGTGTATAGAGGAGGATGCTATTAGAAATATTTTGGAAGAAGAAGAAGTAATGAGAAGGGCTAAAATGATCCAAGAAATTTTGGACTTGGAGAGACAAATAAAAAGAAAGGGCTTGTCTTTTGAGGGATTTTTCCCTCAATTATCATATTTGGATCGGCTTAAAGCCATGTTGGATAATCATGATCTTTTATGTGAGCAACTGGAGGGTCACCTTCTGGTAAGAGAAAAGGGTCAAGAGATAGACCATTTAGAGTCAGAATATGAAGATGAGAGTGATGGAGGCTATGCAGTTCCAAGCCCACCTCGTATGGATCAGCCACCACAAAATCTTGAGCAAGCACAAGGGAAAGAATATGTTATTGACCTAACAGAGGTCCCAGAGCATGAGGCTAATGATGAGCCTACACTTAAAAGGAAAAAGGTTGATATTGGTGAGCATTCACATGCCAAAAATTATATGAGAAAAGAGAAGAAGAAAGATAAGGTGAGTGCCCTTATTCCTGGCAATAGGCCTTATGATCACTAATTGATGAAAGAAATAAGAAAAGGAAAGAAATTGCAGTAAGAGGTTGAAGAAGATATTGAGTTACCTCTCTTAACTGGCATTAATGAAAGGGTGATCCATCAACAAAGGTTCCTTGATGATGACAATTTCATCAAGACTCAGGAATTTAAGGATTTCCTTAGATGGAATAAACATAAGGAAGTGAGTGAACAATTGAGATTAGCAGGAGGAGAATCAGTTACTAATGAAGCTCTCCTAGATATACAAAATTATGATCCTGAATCTGAGGATATAACTCCTGAGGAGGCCAGAAAATTAGTTAAAGAAAGTGGTATGCTACTTGTTGAAGGCTGGGATTTAGCCTCAGCATTCATAATTGATCAGATTAGAAAGAAACCAGACTTAAAATTAACATCTGAAGTGCAAGTGGGTGAAATGATCAGGGGATTTGGATATAATCCAAAGTCTCAAGTAGTTGCAATGTGGAGCTTAGCTCCTAAAGATCAGAAACCAGCTCTATTAAACATTCAAGAGAGCATGGTAGGTAATTAGATGGTATGGTCAGTACATAACACAAATGACATGGAGATTTCCCAGATTTTAACCTATTGGGCACAACTGAATGAAGACAAAACAAAACATCTATCCTAGAAATGTGATACATTGATAAATGAGGCTAGTGCCATCGCCAAAGATAGGGAGATGTGTTACATCAAGATACATGCTCTAGAGAATACAGTTAAGGATTTAACTCAGAAATTATTGGAAAAGCCAGAAGTTATCCCTGCCACACCTAAAGAAAGTACAGATGCAGAGGTCCAAACAGAGTTAACAAGGGACAATGAAGAAAGAGAGGAAGGGATAAGTAAACATAATGAGATGGTCTATGGATCACTAATGAGTATTTTCTAGTACAGGATTGATATCCTGAAAGATAAAATTGATTTGATACTAAATGCATATAATAAGTTGCCTATTTTACATCCTGAGGTAACTAATTATCTCAATATTTTAAATCCTTATTTTACAACTTGGTCTAGTAGGACACAATTTTTTGATAGGTTGGCTTCTTTACAGCCACATTGACAGGGTTTGCCAAAAATAGTAGTTGAGGTTGGTGAGGAGATAGAAAAAATAAATGTGACTTTACCTTTCTTCAAAGGTAAGTTAAATCAGATTGAGGCAAGATTGAGCCTATTTGGGATAGATTTCAATAGATTCATTCCTCCAATCAAGGGAGAAGACAATCAGGTCAAGGCCTTGGTGGCCTGGAGGGAAGAATTTGATAGTAAGTTTCCTAATAAAGAGGCATTTATTACAAATGGAGAATTAGATATGGAGTGTTACAATAAAATCCTAGATGAAGCATTCAAGGCTGAAACTGACATAAATAAATTTATGGTCGATGTCAAAGGAAATACAAATGCCAGGTGGGACAGGAAGAAAACACAATTGCAAGATATTCAAATCTTTAACTAGCCTACTGATGAAGATGTTGCAGCATGGGATGTGATAACAAAGACTAAGAAGAAGAAACCTGCCACAATTGACCTCGATATAATTGATGAGGAATAAATGAATGTCAGAACACCTTATATAGATTTATTGGAAGACAAGCAGGTTAGTCATCATCACAGTCAAATTAGAAACTATCATGAACAACACAACAAAAGGTGTCGAAGATCACATAAAGACAAAAGGAGAAAATCAGATTTCATCCTCTATTTTTGTCTTTCCACCGCTTGGTTTATCTTGTCTTTTATTTTATATGTATTTAGGGTTAGGTTTCAAAAAAAACATCTGAAGCTTGTTGCATCCTTATCTTAATGATTCCAAGATGGTTTGAACTTATAAATAGATCATATTGTAACATTTTAAAGATGGTGAAATATAATTGTAAGTCAAACTACAAATTTTTGTCTGAGTTTTTGAGCTTTTAGTCTCTATATGTATGAAGCAGGAATATAAATACAATACAGTGCAACTTCTCTTCTATATTGTTGTTGTCTCTTTGCTTATTGTGTATGCTCTTTTATGTTTAATCTATAAGGCATATTGAACATATTGGTTACAAGGTAGCTATCTAATTGCTTGCAAGTTTCTTTCAAGGGAAGAACTAAGTTTTGTGAGTAGTTTTAGGGAGCATAACAATATCTAAGGATTTGATACAGTAGTGTGGAAGTGATAGGGTAATTTGTGTAACACCCCAAAATTGGCACCTTGCAATTCTAATCAATTTTGGTGCATTTTCTCATCATCGAAGTCCTATTGTACTAGGAAAATTCTCCTTCCTAATTAACTTTAATTGACGTGGTCTCAAATGTAGAAAACCTAAATTTGTATAAATCTCACACTATATTTAATTCCTAAATTTTCAAGGTTTATTAGCTAAAAATACCTATGATTAATTAATTTAATTCTAAAGTCCTAAGTGCTTTTAAATTAAATTAATTCCACCCCCTTTAACTAGTACACATCAAAAGGAATTAAAAGAATTATTTGCTTATTTGAGTGAATTATCCTCAAAAGGAATTCCATAATTCCATATGAAAAGCCACTCATGTGGCAATAATTCATTCTTTTAATTGAATAATTCC
>MU223540.1:3020998-3031009 GCA_018584345.1 Thuja plicata | reverse complement strand
CCCTCTGTACCTATCTCACCCTCTCTCGGATCCTCCAAAGAGCCTCCTATAACTGGGCTACCTGTCTGCCTGCCTGTGGGTAATTGTAATAGTATCGACCATGATAGTGTCCTCCCCCTGCTCAGTGGATCTCTCCTGACTACCACTGCTTCCTGCACTTGCATCTGACCCCATAGGTCTAGTGGGGATAGGAATATGTGAGGTCCTCGACTGTACTATCCTCTCCTACTACTGTAATGGTGGCTACTGCACCTACTACTGTAATGGCAGCTATTATGCCTATTGCTATGGTAGCGGCTACTGTGCCTGTTGCTGTGGTGGTGGTTGTACCACCTGCTATACATGTGGGCCCAGGCCAATAGGATCTGTGTATCTAGGGAATGGGTGCACTAATATATGATCCCTGTATGTAGGTGTCATCCTTGCATTCATCACCCCTACCATGTAATCCCACCTAGCTGGTGGTACACGTGCATCTATCATGCTCTGACCTCTATCTAACTACCTCTGCCAACCCTTCTTCATCTCATCGATGAATCAGGCGTAAGTATAAAACTCCTGCGAGACATCCTGAGGTGTCCCAAACTATCACAATACTCATGTCAATAAGAAGTGCTCAATAACGCTGATAGTACGCCCGATCAAAGGATGTGAGTAGAACATATACGACAGCTTGTGTCGTGCATCATCCCACACCTCAGTGGCTATCCATGGCTGCCATATAAATACTTCCATATCATCTATCTGGGCTCGCCACTGCTCCATCTTGTAGGATTTGAGAAATACAAATCCACAGAATGCCAAGAATACCTACATGCAAATAACTTGTTACAAGAGAGAAGTAGAAGGAGGAAAAAGTAGAACTCAGAAGTTACTCAAAATGTGAGAGAAAAATTATAATCTGAATTAATGAACAACAATTACAAAGTTCAACCTTAAAAAGGTGAACGAAACCCTAAAAGGTAAAAGCTAGGTTGCACATTAATAATTAATAAAAGAATTAATTATTAATGCACCTAAGAGAAAGCTTAAGCACTAAAGAGTAATAACTTAACTAATTAAATCAACATGATTTAATTAATAAGCAAACTAATGATTACTCTAACACCCCCCCTTAAGCTAAGCACAGGGGGTAAGCTAACCTAGCATAGCTATGAAAGCAGGAAATAGGTCCCGTCAACAAGGCCTGATCAGGTACCCAATACAAGGAAATCTCTATAAATCAAAGACAAAGAAGAAAACCCAGTGGGAAAAACCCCTCTCCAAAAAGAGATAGAAAAATGCAGAAAAGAAATGGCTCAAGAGACTTTCTCAAGACCATAAGTACAATCAGCCCCCCCATGAGAGAGGGATGAGACACTAAAGTCCCCCTAGAATGAAGCAACTCCTGTCACAATGGTAGATGCCTGATGTAGAATCCAAAAGGAGATCCTGAAGTGGCAAATGATATTCCTCCCCTTGGGAAGAAAAAAATCCAAAGGATGATGTCGAAGAAACCCTATGAAGAGTGATGAACCAATCTATCTTAGGATGTGTGCCATGATCGGATGCTGAAGAATCTCTTTGTCTGAACTGAAACAAATGATGCCAAATCCAAACTGATGTGGAGAATCTTGAAATGCAACTGCTAAATGCATGGATAATGGTGGGTGAACAGTAATAACCTAACTGTCAAGGTAGAGGAGATGAATGTCCTCAAAATAATCCTCCAAATATGCAGTATAAGACTCAACAAACAAGAAAGATATGTTTGCAACATAAGAGTCCAAAGTATCTATGTTTGGAAGATGTATGATTTTCTCCTGCACAGAATCAGGAGCAATAGGAGATGTCGATGAAGTCTCAGTCTAAAGAGTGGGAACTATGAGACAAGCCTATGATCCATCAGAACATGTAAGGGTGTCTAAATACTCAAGCTCCTCTAAAGTATCATGATCAAAGGGTGTATTCCCTCTCCAAGCAATGGGTATGAGACAATCTAAAGCAAGATCCTCTGGTAATGGAGATAGATTAGGGTCTCCATGTATCTCCCAAAGATGTTTCCAAAGTGGATGAGGACAATCAATGTCCGATATAGCCAACACAGTGTCATGATCAACACTAGACACTATAATTCCTACTATGTGATCTCTAATGATATCCCATGCTAATTTTCCCTCTGAAGTGGCTGGTTCAGGTATGAGATCATACAAATAAGGAAAAATATTAATCCACCTACAATGTGTAAGTATACCCTTTTCCCATGACTCATAATTACCCCATTCTAGAATAACAACAGAAGGGTGAGAAGAAAAACCCATGATAGCTCTTCACATGAAACAAACTGAGTGCTAAAAAACATAAGTTCTGACTTTGACTGGAATAACAGATATAAAAATATGTAAAACTAGAAAATAAAACCTGCATAATGAGATAGATCTTGGAAAGATCTTTTTGATGATATAAGGAAGTCAAAAATCCGATACTGTATGCTCAAGATATGGCCAAAATACCAAAAGTGCTCAAAACTGCCCCAAAGAAGGTTTGAGAGTAAACCCTGGTGGTTAGGTTAACCGCTAGAGGTTAACCACTAGAGGTTAACTGATGGCGGTGCCCATTTAAAAATTAGCATTGATTTTTAACACTGCATGTGTTAGTTTTTAACGCAAATTTTTTTTTGAATTTTTTGATTTTTTTTTAGTTTTTCACCTTGAAATTTGAGCCAGAGAGAGAAATTTTTTCCCGGAGGCTATTGTGGCAAAAAATGGAAAAATTTATATGAAAATTAACTCTCTCGGGCCTTCTGAGCATGATGGTGGTGTCCGTTTTTGCTCAATGTGCTCCAAAAAAAAAGTGTCTCTTCTAGATTGAAGAAGAAACCCCAGAAAAGCTATGGTTTTTGCCCTCGAAACACTGCTTCACAAACACTAGACCAGGCAGCAACAACCTGGCTCTGATACCATGTAGGATTTGAGAAATAAAAATCCATAGAATTCCAAGAATACCTACATGCAAATAACCTGTTACAAGAGAGAAGCAGAAGGAGGAAAAAGCAGAACTCAGAAGTTACTCAAAATGTGAGAGAAAAATTATAATCTGAATTAATGAACAACAATTACAAAGTTCAACCTTAAAAAGGTAAACGAAACCCTAAAAGGTAAAATCTAGGTTGCACATTAATAATTAATAAAATAATTAATTATCAATACACCTAAGAGAAAGCTTAAGCACTAAAGAGTAATAACTTAACTAATTAAATCAACATGATTTAATTAATAAGCAAACTAATGATTACTCTAACACATCTTACCCAATGCTGGTTGGGTCATAGGACCAAGATATCTATAAATGTTTGGCTCTAAGGGCTTTTGAGTATCATTGAAAATCGGCCGACATATGGGAAGGTGCTCCCAGGCCCAGATCTGTAAAACGATGACTCCTGCCACCATAGCCCGTGCACCTCGATACACAATCTCATGCATCTCGTGATACATTTGAGCAAGCATACACTTGCCCCATCCAAATATCACTGTTAGTGTAGCTAACATCCTCTGTAGCATGATCCCCCAGCCGCACTTTAATCCATGCTGACCTCGATCTGGAACTAGGTGACAACTCAAGAAAAGCGCCAAGACAACCACCAGTGGGTGATCTACTCTGTACCTGCACATCAAATCCTCCCAAGAGATGGATCGAACCATCACTAGATCATCCTGGAAGACCGCTCTTAATGCCAGTGTGCCTAGCCTTGGCTGGGTGTCATACTCCATGCGAGCCCCGTGGAATGGTACTCTCAAGATCCTGTAAATATCCTCAGGAGTGACTGCCATCTCCCCCTACGGCAAGTGGAATGTGTTCATCTCCGAATGGAAATGCTCAACCCGTGCACCCAATAGACCATGATTTACCTGAATATTGGGTGCATCACAAAGATATGACAATCCTAGCCCATTGAGATGGGCTCCATCAACATCTAACAGTCTTTGCAGCAGCTCACCCATGACATGATGGTGCGACCGGAACGCGATATCAGGGAAGTCATCCTGCAAAGCAAGTGACAAAATTGGATCAGTACCTCAACATGAAGATTTTTCAAAGCAATGACAACAAATACAACTATGGATCTATCCTGAACACAGTCTTGAGGCATTCTAAGTGGCTGACTCTGTGACATAATGAATGACAACTTTCAAGACAGTATGTGATTCCCATGCGAGGATACTCTTTTCCAGCACGAGCTTTCTGCCTTGCGCGAGATGGGATCTCTCTTCGTGCGAGATTCCATCACATGCGATGAAATCTCACGTGGCATCGGTGCGCACCTCACATGAGCTTATAGAGGGGCCCTGTGTGAGGTAGCCCTAACTCGTGAGAGGAAACTGATTCCTCGCGTGTAGGGCAACCTAGGCCGACGCGAGGAAACTATTCCCTCATGCGAGACTTGACACGACAGACCTTAAAAACTCTAAAAACACACTAAAATGATCTAAAAAACTGAGAAAATTTTTAAATGCAAGATAATGTTTCGTTTGCTTACAGGTGCATCATACTCCGGTGGCCAGTTGTGTCGTCGAGAGTGCTCGAATCAGTGTGTATGCACGGGAATGCTATCAAAATCAGCTGGGGCCCTCGCCATCTCTAAATTCAAATGTGAATAATGATTTGAAAATGACCCCTCCGGGCCTTATATAGCTTTTAACCTAATTGTCAAAAGTGCTCCATTTTAGGTAAAAATTGCACCCTTGGCTAAATGGACCGTTTTGAATCCATTTTCGTGATCAAAATCAAAATTGAAATATGACACGCCTACGCAGCTCGAAATCACATCTTAAAATTTTGGGACTGACGCAATTGGATACTTGTGCAGTCATCTTTCTGACGTCGCTTTCTTGTCAGAATCATCTCTCATCATCATTTACTGAGCTTCTGCAATCTTTTCATCAAATTCAACTCTAGTCAACTCTGGTCAAACTTGGTCAACTATGGTCAAACCTAGTCAACAGGACCTCCCGATCACTCTAAATCAATTCTGCCTTCTCTTGATCTATCTCAAATTTCTTTGGATCTTTGATCTTATTTCTATCTGCGATTTCTCGCTCTCAATCATCTTTCTATTGTGTCATCTTTCAATTTCGCTCCTGAGGGGGCAGGATGATTGCATCATTGAATCTTTTCGCATCATTCTCAAATTAGTCTAATCTGAATCAAAAGTCCCCATCGCTAGGGGCATCTCATCACTTGGGGCATATTCAATTTTTCATACCTTATAGTCAAAATTGGATATTCCATGATCTTGAATCTCTAGGGGCATCTTGATGCCTCGCATCTTGTCATCTTATCATGTATCTTTCTAGGTATCTGAGAATTCTAACTCAGATCCTCAAGGATCAAGCTTCATTCTGGAGATGATTCTTGAAATCTCATTAGGTATTGGGGCAATCTAACCCTAATTTCTGAAAGTTATGCTTCATTCTGAAGATGGCTCTCAAAAACTCTTTAGACCGTTATCTAGGCAACCTAACCTGGATCTCAGAGGGCTAACCTTCATATTGGGGCAATCTAACCCTGATTCTGGAGATAGTCCTAAATCTTCATCAGCTATCAGTGGACATTGGGGCAATCTAACCCCGATTCTGATCTTCTCTCAAGTGGTATTTGGACCGTTGTCTTCGTAATCCAACTTAGACTTCAGAGAATCATGCTTCGTTCTAAAGATGGTTCTACTTCTCGATCTGATCGGTGTCTTGGCAACCTAACCTAGACTCCCAAAATCTTCATCTATCACATCAGACTATTCCTTGAATCAACGCATTGCTCGCACATCAATTTAAAGAGGGGCAAAATGTAACACCCCAAAATTGGCACCTTACAATTCTAATCAATTTTGGTGCATTTTCTCATCATCAAAGTCCTATTGTACGAGGAAAATTCTCCTTTCTAATTGAATTTAATTGACGTGGTCTCAAATGCAGAAAACCTAAATTTGCATAAATCTCACACTATATTTAATTCCTAAATTTTCAAGGTTTATTAGCTAAAAATCCCTATGATTAATTAATTTAATTCTAAAGTCCTAAGTTCTTTTAAATTAAATTAATTCCACCCCCTTTAGCTAATACACATCAAAAGGAATTAAAAGAATTATTTGCTTATTTGAGTGAATTATCCTCAAAAGGAATTCCATAATTCCATATGAAAAGCCACTCATGTGGCAGTAATTCATTCTTTTAATTGAATAATTCCTTCAAAATTGTCTCACCTTCCTCCATGGAGATGAAGAGTCAGCTGTTTCTTTTCAAGAAACTCTTCACTCTCTTTTCAGGATCTTCTATATTATGGACTTCATTTTCTTCATTTGGGAGGAGCGATTTGAGAGCATCTAAACTATAGTTAATTTTTGTCTTGATTTTCTCACTTTTCAAGCTTTGTTGCATAATTAGCTTAGTGTCATTTAGATTAATAACATGTTGCATCTTAATTTAGTTTAGTTTACATATCTAATAGCTTAATTGCATCATCTTTTCAAGCTTTCTAGATTAGAGTATGCATTTCAATTCTTTGATTCTAATGGCATTTCTCATATAGAGTAATTTCAATTTCAGTTTTTCTCATACTTTAAATCCTCCATTTTAGCAATGGTCATGGTTGTTGGCTCTCGTTCTGAGAGTAAATTTGACACCCCAACTAAATAGGAGGCAACAGGTCGATTCAATCAAGTTTGTGAAATGGACAGTTCATGTTCATCTTTGCAAATTCGATGATTGAGCAAGGACTACGTTGGGTTTGTGCCTGATTTAGAGGTCACATTCAAAAATAGACAATTTGTAAGGCATTTTTCTCAAGTTGCATATAGGTTGTAAGGAAATCTATAGTATCTTTGTTTACTTTTCTATGGATTTTGCATCTTTTGACTCTTTAGCCCAAGGATAGGCACTGGTCTAGAATATGTCAAGTGGTTTATCATCATCCAAACATTTTAAAATACTCAAATCAATTACATTTACATACAAGCATACATTTATAAGCAATTGTGCTCATAGAGTTCACAATTCAAATTTGTTGATTCCTTTGAGAGTGAATCAAACTAGGTTACCCTTCCTGAGGTTCATCAAGAACTAAAAAAAAGAAGGATGAGAATCCTTATCACCTTATTACTTACTATTGTTCAAATAATAGGTTGGCTCATTATGCTTTTTGTCAGAATATAATTAGTTATTTGCATATTCATATATGTATTGATCCATTATAAAGCATTCAGTAAGTCAGTAAGAAGATAATCCACTCTAAAGATACTATTATTTAGTAATCATACATAGGTAATACCTGCCTGAGTTAGTGGATCTCAAAAAAGGAGGAGATAGTAGATTCCCTAGATATTATCATAAACCCTCATCAATTAGAGTTTAATCTTGCTTGAGTCAGTATTTTCAAACATTGGGAGTCATAGAGTTAATCAAGCATCAGTTGAAGGTTCAACAAGAAAAAACCCTAACACCATCCCCTGTTGGCTCTTGACGTGAGTGGAGAAAGTGCAGTCCCAACAGTCAAATGAAATTAATTTGGTAGGTGAGATTGAAATTAAAATTTGTGGGTGAAAATTTGTGGATAACAAATGACAAAAAGGGAGAAGGTTTTCTCCTGATTAACTAATTGTGAAGTGTATGCAACAACAAGAGAAATTTTTTGTACTCTATGTGATTCAGAGTTTGTAGCACCAACAACTATGTCTTTTATTTGTTGAGCAGTGATTTCTGCAGCTCCTAGTGAGCATATTGTAAGATCTCTGAGCAGATCCATGTGTTTGTGTGCAGCCCCAGAATATTTCTAATAGTTTGTACTCAAAATTCTAGTTTATAGTTTGCATTTCCAGAATTTGTAGTTTGTTTATTGTAATAGCTTGTTTCAGATTTAATTGAAAGAAAGAATCAAGCTTGCATGTATCCAACTAGTTGTTGTTGTCTCCATTTATTTTATTCCTCTATGCATTCGTAGTGATTGGGAAAGACCAAATTTGCAATCTTTGTGTTTGTGCTCTGCCCTATTTTGGGGATTTTAGTTTGTTGTTTGGTATCGGAGAATTTTGTTGGTTGTTTCTAGATTTTTAGAGTGATTCTAAAATATCTACATGGTATTAGAGCCCCTTTGTGGGTAGATTTATATTTGTAATAGGTTTCTCATATTCCTTCTCAAATCATAGCTTCTTTTTGGAATAATATGTATGGAGCATTTTGGATTTATGCACAAAACTTTTATCAATAAAGGTTAGTTTATTAATCAAATATTTGTTGTTTAGTGAAAGCTATTTATTTGTCAATATTGGATTGTATTTACATGAGGTATTCCTTGCATAATTTTCCTGCAGATAAATTCTTCAAGCAAACTGAAACTTGCAAACAATCTACCTCGAACTCAACATTTACATTTCCAGTTAAAAATTCTATATAAACTGAAACATGCAACTGTTTGACAAAATTCTTCAGAGCGCAAGCTATCAATCTTATAATGAATCCAAACTATTTGTGATAATAATGAGTAGTTTAATAAGTACATGATGATTATTTGACAAAATATCTACATAGTTGAGCGGGTAAAGAAGTGCCAAAATTTAGAGGCAAATAGGATTAGGACATTACATTTTCATATTGGTCTTCCTAGTCCACTATAGTGCTAGTAATTTGAGGTAACATTGGCAATTTTTTTTCCTTTGGATCTCAACATCTCGAAGATAGAAAACCCCCTCCTTATTTATCTTATTTGAAACATATTACTTATTTGAAAAAAAAAACCTTCACTTTTGAACACCTATTGCCGCAAAAATATTAAGAATTTGAAGATGATGTAAACTAGAGTCTTTTAGCATTTTCTTTCTAGTTTTTAAATATATTTAAAAAAAAAAATTAAATTGATTTGAATCCATTTTTCCTTCTCCTTCGAAAAGTGGTTTGTGTGAAAATAGTGTTTTTAAGAAGTGACTATCACTTGGATCAACATAACTTTAAAAAAAAATATCGAAGTAATTATTTCAAGGTTATATTTGTAACTTAAATATATAAAGGATGCAATTGGTTTCATTCATTTTGGTTTAATATTTCATAGTTTATTAAGTTCTAAAGTGACAATAACTGTAATTTAGACAGGTTATTTTGGATCGCTCTAACTTGGTCTGTATATATCAAAATTCATTTTTTCTTTTTTTGATAGAAAGCTAATACAAATAATCTTTTCCTACATATTTTTCATAATTTTTTTTGTAAGTTACTATTTTTCCTGAAGCCTCGAAGAGACAGGTTGTTCTGATTAAGTAAAAGCAGGTTTTACAAGGACCCGAAACCTTTACAAAAAAAACCAAAGAGTACAGTAGGTTTTACAAGGACCTGCAACCTAGAATTTAAAGATACACAGTTTTAAAAGCATAACCAGATATGCCAAAGCATCAAAATAGAAAGGAACAGCAAGACAGCAAAACGAACAAAAAACAGTCCCAAAGATAAAGCAAAAGACAGCAGGGACAGCAAAAAACCCAACCAGGAGCACAGAAAGAATAGCTACATTTCTTTAACCATCTCCTCAGCTTCGAGGACCATGATTTGCATGTTATTAACCAAAGTTTTCAGCTCCTCTGTTTCTTTGTCCTCCTTAGGACTCTTTTTCTTAGCACTGGCTCTGGTGCGCGATCCTGGTCCCGTCTTTTCCACAATGCTGCTGTCTTTTTCCTTATTGATCATTTCTAGTTTATCCATGAGAATTTGAGCATGACCACAGTAAGCTTTCAGGCTTATGAGACATTGTTCCCCTATTTTTTTAATAGATGTCTCCAGTCTTTTAACTTTTTTGTTTAAACTCTTAATTTCTTCATCCCTGTTGTCCTTTTCCATCTTGTCTTTAATTTGATTTATTTGTTTTTACATAATTTCCACCTTGTTGGCATACTCAGCCTGAGCTTCCGAGTTGCCAACAACATCTCTCATTTCCTTAAGACACTCAGCCACTGGTTTATCCCCTATCCCCATTCTGTTAAGAATTTTCATTTCC
>MU223540.1:2992669-3020925 GCA_018584345.1 Thuja plicata | reverse complement strand
CCATCTTTATTCTAGTCCATAAAATCTTCCCCCTTCTGAGTATCTGTTTTCAGCTCCCTCGTTTTGATCTCTGTGTCTTCTTTTTTGTTATCTCTGTTTTCTTTTTCCTTCGTCTTCCTCTTATCAGGGGTTTTGTCTTCCTCATCAGATGTAAGAACAATTCTTTTCCTACTAGTGTTAGTATTTCTACGGATCTCCTTCCCCTCTACTCTCTTCCTTTTTTTACCCTCCTTTTTGTTTGTTTCATTTTCTGTCTCAGTTTCAGAGTCCTCCATCTGGGTATTCCTCTGTTTCTTCTTTTTATTAACAACCCCCAAACCAATCTCTGTCTCCGAGTCAGCTATCTGGGTTTTCTTCAGAGTTTTCACTTTACCCTTTAGTTTTCTACTATCTATCTCCCATTCCTCATCACTATCCTCTGTTTTCGACCCTTCATGGCTATTTTTCTTCTTCTTTTTAGGATTACCCCTTTTCTTATTTTTAGGAGTAGAGAAATCTCTTGCCTCTCCTTCACTTTCCGTATTTTCTTCAAACATGCTATCTTCCTCCTCCCCTTCTGTTTCTTCCGCATCCTTTATTTTCTTCTTTTCCATAGACCTAGCCAGTTTTTTAGCTTTCATCACCTCAAAGACAAGCAGCATGAGTCCCTGGAGAGAAGCATGGTCCCCCTTGGGATCTTTCTGGTAACTAGTAATAGTAGCTTCGAAGAGACAGGTTGTTGAATGACCAAACAACCTATGTTTAATTAAAGTAAAAATTGAAAGTCACAATGAACTCAATATGTATTAAAATTATAGTCATTAGGAAGCTTACTCCGAGTAGCATCATCAAACATTGTTTGTTTCATAAAATCATCTTGTTTGGTCCTTGTTTCAGGCCTTGAAAGACTTTTTTTTGTAAAAAATTTTGTCTCTAGGGGAAAACTTCAAATTTGGGGTCTTCGCGCAAAGACCCTAATGGGAAAAGTTCGGCGGCAAAAGCCCAGCCAGAATTTTACCCGACCTAGTACGCCCAAACTAGGTCGGCTAGTTATGTTTTTAATTATTGTATGATATAAAAGTAAATGTTTTTATTTTTATTTTTCACACAATTCCAATCAAGTTAATTCATATTTTTTTACTATTGATCTAATTTTTTCAAAGGCATAATTTTGGAGAGGAGAATTACTATCAAGGTGATTTTTTCTAAGATATTTTTTTGAGGAGGAGAATTACTATTGCCAATTTTTTGAAAGATATTTTTTTGGAGAGAAGAAATGGAGAACAAGAAGGGAAGGGAAAGTAAATCTACAAGAAAAAGGTCATCTGGTACCGAACAAAGAAACTGTGAAGTTGCATTGGCATATTATTATAAAACTAAAGAAGGTGTGGACCTAGACCTTTAATTTTGCATGCCCAAATTTTATGGACCTTTCTTTATTTTTCTCTAATTTGATTCATTTTTTGTATGTAGCTCACAATCAACATGATCAAGGTGAAGGAGAAGCTCAAGTAGGAGATTTAAGTCAAGTTGAAGAAATATACATTGAAGAAGGGTCAAGATCACTCCCAATGGAAGCTCAAGCAATGGATGTTGGAGAAGGGTCAGGATCATATGCTCCTACTAGTATGGATGAACTTATAGATCTATCTCAAACTATAAAGAGAAATATTAATTATAGAAACTTATATCATTTACTTACAATGGATGTGGATAATTTTAGATCACTTGCTAATGTTCAACCCTTAAGTCTTGCTAAGAAGAGGTCAATTAATACAATAGAAAGAGAAATATTGGCTAAATTTGATAATTTTTAAACACTTGAACAAGCCCAATTGATTTCAGTTGTACTTATAAACAAAAAGTTGGAAGAGACATTAAAATTATTCGGTATAGACACAACATCAAAGAAGAGAAAAGTTGTTGACATGCAAACTGATATGATTGAAAATATTAGGAAAGGTTTGAACCAAGTAGGAAAGAAATATCTAACTAAAGATAAGACCATTAAAAGAAAAGTTATGTCGACATCCATTGTAGATAACACTATGCTCCAAAAAAGACAAATATCTTTAGTTTCATCTCGGATTGGTTTTAGTAGAAAAACAATATCACAATATGTTAATAGGAGAATGCTTTTGGATGATAGCACCTTGGAAGGAAATTGGGAAATCATATGCATATCTCCTCATTCTGATAGGATAGATGTGGGAATCAAGAATTTGGTCACATAATTTTGGAATGATAATACCCGTCCTTCATCAAACAGTAGAGATGTTATCAAACATAGAATTGTATCTAATCAATATGAACACCATACAAAATGTTGGTTGGACACAACACAACATGAAATGTATGTGTCATTTTGTAGTTCAAATCCTAATATAAAGATTGGGGAAACATTGTTTGAAAGATTGAATCCATATTATGTCAGGACAAACAAAGTGTTTGGAACTTGTTGTTGTCGTTATCATATTGAATTTGATCTCCACTATCAGTTTCTTTGAAAGTTTTTAGAAAACACTTATGGTTTTGAAAATGCTCGTCCTACTAGACTAAGTGAGTTCATCTCATCCATTTTATGTGACAAAAGACATGATGTAATTGGTCAAATAAATTGCATAAAAGGAATATGTGAAACATGTGCTGATTTGGCTCTTTTTCCTTTGAAAAATGAAAACAATGATGTAACAAAGATGGTAAATTGCAAGAGTCATAAATTTGTAAAGAATGAAACAAAATTTGGGAAAGAATCCAAAAGGTTAGAATATATTGAAGAGGAGATAACTGTAGAGTATTTATCGACAAATTTAAAAAATTGATTCAACCCTACATTCATCATGCTTTTTTTGCAAAGTGACAAGCACAAAAATTCCAAACACTGAGAGACAATTTCCCAGGTGGAACTATTCTATCAGTTGTTGATTTTGCATAAAACTATTCCTTTGTTCATCAAAAGGTAATTCAATATGAATAATATTTTTCAGAGCAGATTACTATTATGGTACATGTGTGTTATTGACATGCACAATTAGATTTGGATGGTATTCATAGAACATTTGAAGTATAGGTCATCAAGAAGGAATATCATTTTTATATAAGTGATGATAAAGAGCATGACATTCATTATGTAGAACAATGCTTCAAGATGTTTTTGCAAATTTGAAAGAAAGAGGCATAAAAATTGATAAACATTATGTTTTGTCAGATGGATGTGCTGCACAATTCAAATCATTTAGACCATTTTATGCACTATGCAGATATCATCATAATGAAAACATACCACATGTCTAGAGTTTCTTTGAGAGTGGACATGGAAAAGGTGAACATGATGGTGCTAGAGCTTGCATCAAAAGTGCTCTACGAAAGTATCAAATGAATTATAAGGGAATTCATATAAAATGCACATGATGTTGTTGAATGGTGCAGGAAACATTTCACACTAAACGATGATGACACATCATTAGGAATGACTCAAGCGGTACCACATAGAGAATTTTGGGAGATAAAAGGTATGCACACATTTTTAAATTATGCATGTGTGATATATATATTCTTGTTTAAAGTTTACATTCTTTATTCAAATTTATAAAATGAAATTCATATTTGTCCCCTTTTTATATAACATTAGTGTTCAGGTGTGGATAGAAAAAGTATGCATGATTGCAATAGGATAGAAAAGATGTGATCTTTGCATTCAGTTATGAATACAAATTGTCGCAATTGGACGTTGAACACTAGGGACTACTCATGCTTTTGTTGTCACTATATTGCTGACAATTATGAGGAATGCATCAATCGGGAATGTGGATATGTAGGTGCATGGAATCTAGTGCCACTAGTTGTTACCGATACATTTGATAGAGATGAAGATGAAAATTTTGATGATGTTCCTTTGATTTCTACTGGTTACGATCATATCTCAGGAATGGTCAAAATTGGTAAGTATAATTTAATTGAGTTTCACATTGTATGCACCCTAAAATGGACGCCTAGACTATGGGCCCCCATTCTTCAATTTATCAAATTCCTTAATCAATGCCTTGCAACATTTTTAATTCAAATCAATTTCCTTGATCAAATCCTAATTAATTCAATTATTTCAATATTTACTAAGGTTTGATCATTTTATCCATAATCTTATTTAATTAAAAGAAAGCATCCCTTTTAATTAAATTAAGTAATCTTATTTAATTAAAATCTCTCTTTGTGATGAAAAAGGAAATAAAATAAATAAAACTTCTTTTTCTCCACACGTATTCCTAAGTGGTGGGATTTTTCCTCTCACTTGCCTTTTAGGGATTTATCAGACATTGCTCTTGAGGATTCTTTCCTCTCCACACTTTCCTTCATAAGGATCCCTCTCCTTCTCATTTTCATATATAATTTTTATGTTATTGTTATGCTGCAGGTTTGGAGAGCAACTTTGGAGGAGAGTTTGAGCATTTGAGCTTGAACTATGCAACTTCTCTTCTTCTTGTCTTCTTCTCTCATACATCAATGTCAATCCATTTAGAGTAGATTCATGTTAATTTAGATGCATATTTCTTTTATAGATTAGTTTTCATATTTTCTTTCATGCATTGTTATCATATAGATTAATTTGCTTCATGCATTGTTATCATATAGAGTAGTTTTCATTTTCATTTGCAATACATATTTGATGACCATGGAGACTAGCATTCTTTCTCTTCCTTTTTGAATCTCTCATTTCATGGTGTACTTGCATGGGCATGACTAGGTCTAAACCGAGGGCCTCCATTACAAACCCTTGCACTCCATGAATAGGGAGCTATGAGTCATCATTTGAGACCTTATTCTTGAGCAATCTTGAATACAATGACTCATAGAAGTGTGACTATTTTTTAGCACACATTTTTGGCATCCACCATGGGGCAACCCACCTTTACATGCTAGTTTTGATTATTTTTGGAGCTAACCCCCTTGTGCAGATTTGCTTGGAGACGAAAACCATAGATTTTCAAAGATTTGATCATATCTCTCAAATGGCTTGGAGTTTCAGTTTGAAATTTTTTTTGCAGGTTGGTGACATATCAAAGAAGATTTAGTAAAATAATTCAAAATTTTCCGAGGTATTGTGAATTTTTTATAAATTTTTCTTTATTATTCATAAAAAATAATTTTCGGTGCAAATCAGCATATTTTTCAAAAAATTTTATATTTTCGGAAAGGACTTTAAATTCTACAGGGGTCCATTCTTTGTATTTTAAATTTGGATGCAATATCATAGCTCATTTGGTCAATTTATGAAAACTAGTCTATTTTGGGAAAATGGCTCCTTAGGGCACAAATGAAAAGATCTTTTTAAAATTCTGACATTTTTGGAAAGCTCTCTATTTTTTAACAGGGGTCTCTTTTTTGCATTTAGGGTTTGGGGTTCGATTTCATGTCATATAGGTCCAATCTTGTTGACTAGGTCAAAAATCAAAATTAAAAAAAAGGCATTTAATGATTAGCTTGCACTTATTTTTTACATGGTTCAATGCATGATATGAGTTGTCAGTTGGATTATTTTCTGGTTACCATTGCTCCTAACAATCAATTTTCAGATCTAACCCTAGGGTTTGCATAAGTTGAGTATACATTGCATATAATGTTTGTTGTTTTCTGTTTGCTATGTTTTTCTAATTTTTATTTATGAAACAACTTAACATGTGGTTTGCAGGACGTTGAAAAGAAGACTCAAATAAAGACTACTCACGAATCATCTTGTGGGTTGCCTTGATCGATAACATGCTAAACTTTGTGCTTGCATTTTATTTCATTTTATTACAATAGGAACCCACATGCAAGACTTTTAAAATGAAATTCTATTTTGGTATTTTAGAAATGACAATGATGTTAGGAAACTATGCTCTCGCCCTTTTGGGATGATCAAAAATCCAAGAGTATTGTTGTCATTTTCTTATGTGTTTGAAGTGTCTTTTAGATTGTAATCCTAAGAATTATATGAATGTATCCTCTCCCATTTCCTTTGTGGATCTTGGGTGTAAGAGAAACTCATATAATTATTTTAGCGTGGCTACCTCCCAAGTGCTTTAATAGAGCCAGTGAGAGTGGATTACCCAACTGGTAATAGGCTAAAGCTAAGACCTTCCAAACCGATATATAAAAATGTCATTGTGCTTAATCTCATAGTGAAGAGGTGTTGAATGCGTTATACTGGGAAGAATATCTCCCTTAGTACCCTTGTGGTGCATTAAAACCTACAGAACGTAACTTTTGTAGGATGGGAGGCCTCCATAATAGAGGTAATATTTTGCAAGTATAACCACCTAAATGGATGCTTTGACTACAAACTTTGTTTTGGTGACCAAAAAACCCTCTATCTATTGGTGCAGAAGGTTAGAGACCGACTAAGACGTCCCACATTTTCACGGATCTTAGTAGAGGCAACGGCCCTTTGGGAAGTGATTCACTTGGGATTCGAAGCTTGGTGTTCCTGAGAAGTGAGTGCACATGTAAGGAGGAGCCCATGCCTCCAAGCTTCTAAGTTGTTCGCTATGATTAGACATGGCTGAACTTTAGTTCAAGTGGGAATTCAACAGATATTGCCCTGGCTTACCTAGGTTATGATGTGACTATTTCTTTTACAACAAACAATCTTCTTGATGTGTCTTGCGTCAGTGAAACATAAAAATGTACACCAAATATCAAAGAAAACATCAAAACACTCAATAAATCTGCATTCTTAAGTGTCAAACTGTCAACTTGCTCAATTTTCTATCCAGTCATTTTCAGTCTTCCTTGGTTGATCCAAATCAGATTAGACTAGTTACCCCACTGTTAGAAGCTAGTTTACACTTTGGATTCTTACATTGAACTCTTGAACTATGAACCTTTGATTTCACGAGTGACCTTGTTTGGAGTTGGTGAGCTAGAAACTATCCTTGTTGAGAAGATAAACCTTTAGATTCTTTGATAACAAGAGATTTTTAGTAATCTCTTGTCCATTAAATTTTATACAAATTCAATTTAAATCAATATAACTTGGGTAAATCATCCTCCTGATCCATATGTGTTAGGGTATTCACCCATTTAGTGGGCACCTCTGTGGCAGTGTTGATTTATGCCTCTTGCAAAAATTCCTTACCATCTCACTTTTGGACAAGTGAATGCCTTTACTATCCTAGTTTGGTACCAACATTTCTTAGGGTCATCCTATCACCTACTACCTTTTCTTTCATGCCAGTTACAAAAAGATATCAAGTAGATCAAGGAAAATGACCTTAAGTAATCTTCAACCAATTACCCTTAGTTCAAACTCGCCAAAAATGTAAGGAAAAAGAACCCATATTTGATCAATCACCTAGGAACAACTCAGAAGTTTGGTTTGATTCCAAGAGTCACCTTAGCGAGTTGAGTACACCCTTAGCATTTTCTCACTTGGATATGGATATGAGTTACATAATGACTTGACGAGAAAGAGAAGACATGGATAAACGTCTTGATGACATATTTGCAAAACATAGAGATACTATGTCATTTGGTGGTTCCTCTCATGAGAGTCGACCAGTCTCACCCCTTATCTCAACTAGATATCTAGATGAAAACCAAAGAGCTGAGAGAGGTAACAGGAAAGCTTATCAAGATGAGCTATCACAACATGAAAGCGAAGACGATGAACCCTATGACACTCGTGTAAATGCAGAATACACCAATAATTTGTTTCGACATTCAAGACCAAGTTCACCGCTCAAAACATCTTCAAGATACACGAGAGAAAAACTTAAGAGGATTGAGCATGAAAGGAAAGCCTTCCTAGATGACAAAGCTACAAAAGAAGAATAATTTAGACTCCTAGAGTTGGAGAGACAAACATTGTTAGAAATAGAAAGGAAATCTTTTTAGGAGGAACAAGATAGACTCCTGGCTTAGCAACTTAATGACCAATTTAAAAACATGCATGTTAGTGGTGGAAACAACTCTCCTCCATTCACTCCTCCTACGACTCCATGAAGTGGAAGACGTTCAATAACACCTTCACAATCTCCTAGCCCTAGAGGAAGAAGGGCCTCTAGACATGATCATTATAGGAGACAAACACCTCCTAGGAACTCAAAACAACCTTCACAATGTGCTCATCATGGTTCACAATATGGGGGTAGTAGCTCAAGTTTTGACTTCATCTTCTAAGACTTCATAAAAATGCAACAAGAACCACTCTTCCAGTAGTATGTTGAAAAATATTTAGAGAAAAACAAAGATAAGTTCCTAAGTTTAATCAACAAAGGTGCTAGAGTCCCTTACAACTTTGAAGTGGACAAGAAGATTAAGAAGCAAGGTCCATCTCAAGAAGAAGAGATAAAACAACTTAAGAGCATGATGGAAAAGATGTTAGCACCCAAGAATTCATTCTCACTAGATTTAATTTGTCCTAACCCTTTTGAAAAAAGTGCTAACATGAAAGACTTCCCTAGAAATATTGAGATCCCTAAATATGCAAAATATGATGGGAATGGAGATCCACATGATCACGTGCACCAGTTTTATACCACAAGTTTTGAGTTCCATCAAGATGACTCATACCTCATGAGATTATTCCCAAGGATTCTTAAGGGTCAAGCGATGGAATGGTTCACCAACATAACTCCCCCAGTTAAGACTTTCAAAGAGCTCGTCCATAGATTTGTTCAACACTTTGCATACAATCTTTCAAGATCTATCACCATGTTGGACTTATGAAATTTAAAGAAAAATCAAGGGGAATCCTTTGTTACTTTCTTGCAAAGGTGGAGTGAACAATGGTCTCGCTACCCTAGGACCATTCCTAAAAATGAAAATATTGACATCCTTGTTAGCAACTTGGTTCCTGAAATGCGGTATGAATTTAGGAAGATGGTTTTTGATTCCTTTGACACCATGTTTGAAACCACATGTAGGATTGAGGATGTTTTGAAAGAACAAGGAATTTTGACCAAATATGGAAACAAAAACAACAACAACAATGGTCAAAATACCAACAACCCTAACAAGGATAAAGAGAGGAACTCAAATTGGAATAGGAAAAAACAAGTGGTTAATGATGGAGTTGTGGACTCCTCCCAACCCAAAGATCAAACTGTGCTCCACTTGGGTAGTGTTGTTCAAGCCATGAAACTCAATACATCTAATCAAAAAGAGAACAAGCCAAGATAACAAGATAGACCTAAGAAAGAAAGATGTCATTTTTCAAAGCTTGGTGACTCATATGAGGATATCTTGAAAACACTTATCTCCAACAACCTTGCACATCCTCAAGATCCCGCGAAGCATTATATACCTGATGTTAAGCCACATTGGTGGGATGCAAAAGCCTTTTGCAAGTTTCACAATGGTATTGGAAATGACATTGAAAACTATTGGAAGCTCAAGCATATTATTAAAGATCTCATTGAGAATGGAAAACATAAGATAGATGGATTGAACACCAACACTGATCATAAGGCATTCAAAGAACAATTGCCCAAGTATGAAAAGGGGGAAGCCTCTAAAGATAAGAATGGAAAGGCTGAGATCAATTACACTTACACAGAAGTAGAGAATGTTATCAATATGCTTGAATTTGTAGAAGAAAATGTCAACATGATGAGGGGTAAATATCCCTATGGTTATGATCTAGACGTGGACTCTCCTCCTATCTTTGATGAAGAACCCGTTGTGGTGCTAAGGGGTTCTAACTATAGAGAATCATTGCAAACTCTCAATGCTGTCACACAAAGTCAAGGTCCCATTGTCATTAGAGGACCCAATTCAAGTCAAATAAGTAAACCTAAGCAAGTGGCATCCAAGAATGTCACCTTAAAACCAGCAGTCAATCCTAAGTTGAGTTATAACCTTGTAGATCAATTGAAAATAACCCCAACTCATATTTTGATCTTTGAGCTCTTAGAATTGTCCCCAAGACAAAAGAAAGTCCTTGAGGATGCTTTGTGGACGGTGAACGTCTCCAAAAACTTAGATGTTGATCAAATCCAGAACATGGTTAACTATATTTCTAGCCCTCATCACCTTACATTTTTAGAGGATGATGATAAAGCTTAGAGCCACCCACCCAATCTTGCGCTTCATATTGAGGTCATGATCCACAAAACCCATGTTAGGCACGTGTTGATAGATGGGGATGTTGGGATTAATATTTGTTCCTTTAGTATTTTGAAATAGTTGGGTAATTCTAAAAAAGTCATAGATAATAGGAAAAGAATCACCATCAAAGCATATGATGAGGAAGAAAGAAGTTCCAAGGGGTTGGCCGTCCTTCCTATTAGGATTTGCCCTGTTGAAAAAGATATTTTATTTCAAATAGTTGACGCTGGACCCCTTTCGTACAATATCTTACTTGGTAGAACGTGGATTCATGATATGCAAGCAGTGTCGTCTACCTCTCATCAGTGTGTTAAGTTCCCTTACAATGTAATAGAAATTTGTATACCTGGGTGTAACACTTTATCTATCAATTCCATTTCAGGAGGAACTCATGTTCCCCTTAATAGAGAAGTAGAAGATTTTGATGCAACCTTAGATAAATGTAAAGATAAGCTTAAGTCAGTAGATCTTGGCATGGGGGGGTATCAACTCAACTCCCTCACAACATTACCAATTTTTCCCAGGTCTTATAGAAAGCCTTCACAAGAAAAGAAACCTTCCTCTTTAGCTATGAATTTATTT
This sequence comes from Thuja plicata, assembly GCA_018584345.1. Lineage (NCBI taxonomy): Eukaryota > Viridiplantae > Streptophyta > Pinopsida > Cupressales > Cupressaceae > Thuja > Thuja plicata. Next base: position 3,010,278 of record MU223540.1, on the reverse strand, counting down.
GGCACATTTGTAGAATCATCAGTGCCTATCCAAGATGAGAAAGAAGAGACATTTGTTAGAGACTGGATTTATAGAGAAGAGAAATACATGCACAATGAGAACATCTCTCCCTCTCCTAAGGCTTATGGAAGAGGGTATACTTTTGTCAAACATATGGGCTATCCCAGACACGAGCCTCTTAATCATAGATTGGATGCTCGAGCCGAACCTCTTGATCATGCTCTTTTTGGACACAAGTCTAAGAAGTCGGTTGGCCTAGGATTTGCAAATCACAACAAGCACACTACTCCTATCCTTGAAAGGTTAGATAGTGAAGATGAACCATAATACGTACCCAATTTGACAAATCAACAAGACATGTGTGAATATTGGGTCCCTTCCAATAATCTCCTTCGGGGAGATTTAGATGTTCCGGTCACCCATGCGTCAGTTGTAACTTTAGAACAAGATGAATTGAACTTAGAAGATCCTTTCAAAGAACGTCAATGCAATAATCTTGTTCATTTAATGGGTAGAGAAGGTGTTACCCTTGATGACACTAGACCTTCCACATCAAGAGGTCCCAAACCTTCATGGTGTAAACATCCTAGTCGCAGTTCAAACACAAGTTCATATGAGTATGAATGGGACTCCTTCTCAGAGCCTTCTATAGTTGACATGGATGTTGATGTTATCCACACTTATAGTTCTCAACCTGAGGTAGCCAATGAGTCACGCGTCAGATTAGAGGATTTGAACCCCACGTGTTGCCTTAGTGGATGATTCTTCACTTGTTAGGACGAATCCTGATTTGGGTAGCTTAGAAGGATACTTGACAGACTCTGACTCTTCAGTCAGTAGGGATAATATCATTCATATTTATAACCTTGAACTAGTCGTTGACTTGCCGCTTGTTCATCCTGACCTCATTGATTGGTCCTAATGCTATCAAGAACATGAGATATTAACATTTCAAAATAATTATGAGATAGCCTGTTACCTAAATGCCATTGAACCTGTAGTCTCTTCCACCAGTGAACTGGCTACCAGTATGACAGAGCCAGACATCAAGTACCTTAGTAATAAAATAAAAAAGAAAAGAAAATCAAAAGAATAGGAGTTCTGATGGCGAAAACCACTATGTGGCGGTGTCAGAACTAAAAAAAGTAAAAAGAAATGACATATCTATGGGTGAAAACCTCTTTGAGGTACCTAAGGATGAGGTACTTGATCATCTCCCTAGATACTTTCAAGAATAATCTTCAGTGCTTATTGAACCAACACAAGCAGTCAATTTGGGTACATATGAGGCTCCACAGATAGTACACTTGGCTAAGTCCTTGTCACCTCAACAAAAAGAATCTTACACTAAGTTCTTATAGAAAAATAAGATCAACTTTGCGTGGACTTATTTAGATGTGCCAGGGTTGGACATTAATCTTATGATGCATCACTTATCCATAGCTCCAGGTGTCAAACCAGTTAAACAAAAATTGAGAAAGATGCATCATCACATAACTCTCCTAGTCAAATAAGAATTGGAGAAACTTCTTGGTGCAAGATTCATAAGAGCTATCATCTATGTTGAATGGATATCAAACATTGTACCAATTTCCAAACATGAAAAATCCATTCAAGTTTGCACAGATTTTAGAGATGTCAATAGAGCATGCCCAAAGGATGACTTTCCACTTCCCAATATAGACATGATAGTGGATATGACTGTGGGTTATGATATTTATTCCTTGATGGATGGTTTTTCTGGGTACAATTAGATTAAGATACCTCCTAAAGATCAAGAAAAGACTGCATTCACTTGTGCATGGGGTACCTATTGTTGGAATGTTATGCCTTTTGGATTAAAAAATGCAGGAGCCACCTATCAACGAGCTATGGCAACCATTTTTCATGACATGATGCATAAAAACATGGAAGATTATCTGGATGACACCTTGGCCAAGTCTAAGAAGAGAGACATACACTTGGATGATTTAGAAGTCATTCTAGATCACATGGAACAATTTAAACTAAGGTTAAATTAAAAAGTGTGCATTTGGAGTCACCTCTGGAAAACTACTCGGATTCATCATTTCAGCAAAAGGAATAGAGATAGACCCTAAAAAATTCCAATAAATCATAGATATGCCACCTCCTAGAAACATTAGTCAAATGAGGAGTCTTCAAAGACGTCTTCAATCTATAAGGATATTCATTTCATAGTTGACAGATAGAGCTCAACCCTTCAACAAGAACTTCCACAAAGGAGTCAAATGTGTTTGGAATGAGGATTGTCAAAAGAGAATAGATAAAATCAAGAAGTACTTGGAAAATCCTCCCATTTTAATGCCTCCTATCCCAGGGAAACCACTTATTCTATACATTTCAGTGACAAAATCTTCCTTGGGGGCATTATTGGCTCAACTTGATGAACATGGGAAAGAAAGAGAAATATACAATATTAGCCGCACTCTTGTTTCATATGAGGTTAACTATACCAACATTGAGAAAGCTTGCCTTGTAGTTGTGTTTGCTTCCCAAAAGTTGCGACATTACATGCTTGCACACACTATACACCTTATAGAAAAAATAGATCCACTCAAGTATTTGCTAGGTAAGGCTTCCCTCACAGGTAGACTTGCTAAATGGACAATGATACTTTTAGAGTTTGACATAGAGTACATTAAGGGTAAAGCAATCAAAGGACAAACCATAGTAGATCAATTGGCTAATTTCCCAATACAAGATAATGCACCTATTCAAGTTGACTTCCTGGATGAGCACTTCATGTATCTGACTGAAAGAACATGGAAGATGTTCTTTGATGGATCCTTTATGCAAAACGGTCTAGGAGCTGGTGTGTTGTTTGTTTCTCCTCATGAGTACACAATCCCTAAGTATTATAAATTATTGTTCCCATGTACAAACAACATTTCTGAGTATGAAGCTTTAACAAATGTACTTAAGATGGCCATAGAATGGAGAATCACAGATTTACACATCTATGGGGATTCACAGCTGATAATCAACCAAGTTAATGATGAATATCAAACAAAACATGATAAAATGGTACCTTACAAGCAAATGGTTGATTCCTTGAAATGATACTTCACATTTGTCATGTTCAGCAAATCCCTAGAGCAGTAAACAAAGCAGCTGACACTATGGCTACACTTGCTTCACTCCTTCAGTTAGAGCAACATGAATCCATATTTGAATTCCCAGTGGAAGAGCTACATCACCCTATCTATGACTCCCAAGAAAGCCATGTCATTTGTACCCTTGTTGGTCATGAGTCATCCTGTTATGGTGCCATTTCCTCATACCTTAATGATGACATTATACCTGAAACCTTTAACTGATCTGAACATAAAAACCTTACCCGAAATTCCTCTCGCCATTCCCTTATCTTTGGTGATTTGTATAGGAGGGGTCTATATGGAACACTTCTTAGATGCTTAGAAATGGAAGAATCCAACCAAGTGTTAGTTGACATCCATAGGGGCATCTGTGGGGGACATTCCAATGGTCTTTCCATGGCCCGAAGGTTGCTTAGGGTAGGGTACTATTGGCCTACGATGCAGATTGACACAGTAGCTTTTGCAAAGTCATGTGAAAAGTGTCAAAAACATGGTAACCTAATACATGCTCCATGCAGGGAGCTCATTCCTTCTATATCTCATTGGCCATTTCAGTGCTGGGCTTTTGACCTTATTGGACAGATTCATCCTAACTCATCAGGTGGACACAAGTTTATTATCACTGCTACTGATTACTTCACTAAATGGGTAGCTGTCCCACTTTTTGTTGCCTCGGGCAAGACAATTTCTCTATTCATTTTGAACCATATCATCTGTCGATATGGAGTGCCTTCTAAGATTATTACTGACAATAGAGGCCAGTTTAAAAATAATAACCTTAAACAACTCTACAAGAAATTCAAGATTAAACAATATTGGTCCTCCATTTACTTCCTGCAAGGAAATGGTCAAGCAGAGGCATCAAACAAAACCATTCTTAAAATCTTGCATAGAACAGTCTGTAAGAATGGTAGAGATTGGCACTTATAGATAAATCCAGCCTTGTGGGCCTATAGAACAAGTATTCATACTCCTACTGGGGCTACTCCTTTTTCCCTTGCATATGGTGCTGAGGTAGTTTTACCTTTGGAGGTTTAGATTCCTTCACTTCAAGTTTCCCTCAAAGGTCTAGTTACAAATGAAGACTACCGTGCCATGAGACTTCAAGAGTTAGAAATTCTAGATGAAAAATGTCAAGCATCATTTGACCATATGAGGATTTATTAAAAGTGCATGTCCAAATCCTTCAACAAAAAGGTTCACCTTAGAGAATTCCAAGTGGGAGATCTTGTCCTACGTGAAAATCCCAAGAATCAACAACATAGAGATCAAAAGGGAAAATTTGAACCTAATTGGCTTGGACCTTACATCATTACAATGAATTTTGGGTCAGGTGCTTATTTACTATCTACAATAGAGGGAGAATAGCTCCCTGATCCTATCAATGTCTTGCACCTGAAGAAGTTCTATCCATGATGCCCATTCTGTCTGGGGGCATCCTTTGTACATAATTATTGATCCTAAAAAAATCCAAAAAAATGATATATTGTCAAAAATTCTAAAAATCTGAAAATGGCCTGAAAAAATGATCATCTTAGTGAAAACCTAGCAATAGGCGCTTTGATGTATCTCCAAAAAAAAATTATATATGCCAAAAAATACAAAAAAAATAAAAAATTCAAAAATTTCAAAAAAAAAAAGAAAAAGTGCCTTGGTGAATACCTGGAAATAGGCGCCTTGGTAGCAAAAAATTGTAATAAAATCCAAGTGGTGAAAACTTGGAAAATGAGCACTACTTGAGGCCTTTTCACCCCTATTTCTTAGCGCATGTCCTCAACACTTAGCCTTTCTCCATCATGCCTTGTCCTAGTTGCCTTGGTTTGGAATTGGTCTTTGTCTTTATCTAGGGGGCATAACTGTGTTAGCTTTGGTCTCTTGGATGCGTTAGTCTTTAGAAAACCTCACAAATGGTGTTTTTCAACACCACCCCAACTGTTCTTTTCAACACAACCCCTGACATCGAGTGTTTTTCAACACTTATCAGTTTGGTCTTACTCAGTTTTGTCATGTGATCTTACCTTCTTGCAAGCATTTGATCCTTATCTTCAGAACTCAGTATCAGTTAACACACTTAAATTTTTAAACACAACACTTAATGCTTGAGCTATGTCATGATATTTTCTTTGTGTGATGACTGTTATTGCTTTTCATTGAGTGTCCTTGTCTAATAAGTCTCTCTAGGATGCATAACTAGAGGACTTGGGGCATGGGACATGTTTTTATTTGCTTTCTGCTTGTGGGTGTGGTCTTGAAACTCTAGAGTGTCTCTTGTTGTCCCCTTGACACACTTAGGAGATTTGAGGCATCATCCTTGACTATTTTTGCACCACCGTTCCTATGGTCATCCTGACATCTATGCCTTGATGCGAGCGTGGTTTTGCTATATTAAATTGGGTAAGATAACATCAAAGTCATCTTGACCTTTATGTCTTTGATTCTTATGTTAGAATCTTTCCACATTCTAATCTGATATAAATCACATTCATATCTTCATAGTTGCACTTGTGACTAGTGATGATTGTGTGATTTTTCGATGTCTATTAATAATGGCCCAATGATGAAAATAAGTTCCTTAACATTCTCTAATGAATTATGAACAAAAATTCCTATGTTACTGTTGCTCTATTGCAAGTACACCTTTGCATTTTCATGTAGCTTGCATTGTTATACTTCATGTTAATTTGCATTTTTAGGCTGCATTATGAGTTTGCGAGGGTTTTCCTTCATCTTTCTTGTGGACTTTTAATCAACTGTGGTCATGTTTGATCTTCATTTCCTTATCTTCTTTCGTGATCTCAATAAAAATTTTCTATCTTAAATAGTTGATTGATTTTGGGGCATTCTCTTTCTTAAGGCAAATTCTCTTTCTTCTCTCCATTTCTTTCCACCTCTTCCAAACTTCTATCTTTCATTCGCTTTCACCCTACTTCTTTTCTTCTAATTCAACCTTGGGGCATAATATTTCGTGCTTGATGATCTACCTTGGTTCTATGATCCTTATATCTTTCATATTACATCAAGAACCTTATCTTTAGTTCGATTTGATCAAATTTATCAATTTTCTATTTCTCCTCTATCTCATTTTGATTTCAATCATGAGGGGGCAGTACCTATCAAACTTCAATCCTTGATTTAGCTTTATCAATCCTATCAATTGATCTACTTTGGGCATCCTTGCTTGAGATTCTTATCTCGTACATGTCAATTACCTATTTACAAGGGTGTTGTCCTTGTCTTTTTTCAATCATCTTATCTTTGTCCTGATGTGTTCCCTTCCGTTGATCACATGTCTGGGTTGTTTTGTGATCCCAAATCTATCTCACACTTCAACTGCATTCTTTGACTACATGTGTTCCCATATAGATCACACATTAGTCAAAGAGGGGCAAATGTATGCACCCTAAAATGGTCGCCTAGACTATGGGCCCCCATTTTTTCAATTTATCAAATTCCTGAATCAATGCTTTACAATATTTTTAATTCAAATCAATTTCCTTGATCAAATCGTAATTAATTCAATTATTTCAATATTTCCTAAGGTTTGATCATTTTATCCATAATCTTATTTAATTAAAAGAAAGCATCCCTTTTAATTAAATTAAATAATCTTATTTAATTAAAAGAGAATCCCTTTTTTAATTAAATAAATAAAATCCCCACTTAAATCCCTCTTTGTGATGAAAAAGGAAATAAAATAAATAAAGCTCCTTTTTCTCCACACGTATTCCTAAGTGGTGAGCTTTTTCCTCTCACTTGCCTTTTAGGGATTTATCACACATTGCTCTTGAGGATATTTTCATCTCCGCACTTTCCTTTATAAGGAGCCTTCTCCTTCTCATTTTCATATAGAATTTTTATGTTATTGTTATGTTGCAGGTTTGGAGAGCAACTTTGGAGGAGAGTTTGAGCATTTGAGCTTGAACTATGCAACTTTTCTTCTTCTTGTCTTCTTCTCTCATGCATCAATGACAATCCATTTAGAGTAGATTCATGTTAATTTAGATGCATATTTCCTTTATAGATTAGTTTGCATATTTTCTTTCATGCATTGTTATCATATAGATTAATTTGCTTCATGCATTGTTATCATATAGAGTAGTTTCCATTTTAATTTGCAATGCATATTTGATGATCATGGAGACTAGCATTCTTGCTCTTCCTCTTTGAATATCTCATTTCATGGTGTACTTGCATGGGCATGACTAGGTCTAAACTGAGGGCCTCCATTAAAAACCCTTGCACTCCATCAATAGGGAGCTATGAGTTGTCATTTGAGACCTCATTCTTGAGAAATCTTGAATACAATGACTCATAGAAGTGTTACTTTTTAGCACACGCACATTATATGACATTGAGTTGCATGTATAGATAGATAGATCTTTAGATTGAACTAAGTAAATTTTAGGATCTCACATGTATATAAATTTGTTGTGCAGGAGATGTCTTTGCAGTGATTGTTGAGCGTGGAAATCTAGGAGTTAGTTACTATTTATATTATTGTACGACAAAGAGGATGAAGTTAATTGAACCTATAGAAAGTAATGGAATGTTGTTCCCCATAGGTTTTCATGCTTTACATCAATATATTGAACTCATTTTGTAAATTTAAAATTTCTAACTTTTAACAAATTTTTAATTTATTTTGTTTAAATTTGTGACCTGCATATTCAGTTGTTTTAGAGGGAACACATTTCAAGAAAATCAAAGTAATTCAACATGGTATTCACTTTGTTGATTACCAACCAGAAAATAAGGTGTTTCAATATAGCCACTTTGTAGTTTCCACCTCTCTTTGTCTCCATCCAGATAAATCTCAACATGGACGTTGTAAGTGGAGACTAGATAGTGAGGATCATGAGAGAATATTACATGTTCTCCATGAAAGGTCTAGACCACTTGAGTTGGTCTAAAAGGTATTACATACATATTTCATGTGTTAGGACCTACTTGATATCTCTAGATTAAATGGACTATACTTTGTTGATATATTTAAACATATGAGGGACTATACTTTGTTGATATATTTAAACATATGATGGACCTATTTGATGGTTCAATAATTTTAATATATATAACTATGTATGCTTTTATATTTTATGGTTCAATGGTTTTATATATGCTAAATTATATATGCTTTTATACATATGGTTTTATATATATGGTTCAATGGTTTTAATATATAAAACTATGTATGCTTTTAGTTCTAGATTACTTAGATTACTTGTGTTTCATTAGTTACATATTAGTGTTATTTTTTATGATATTAATATTATATTAAATTTATTAGTTAAAGATCCCCTTCAGACATCCCATTAAGAAATTAGCTAGATTACTAATGAAATTAGTTAGATTACTTATGACATGTTAGTTCTAGATTACTTCGATTACTTATGGTCCATTAGTTACATATTAGTGTTATTTTTTATGATATTAACATTAGATTAAATTTATTAGCTAAAGATCACCTTAAGACATCCCCTTAAGACATTAGTTAGGTTACTAATGATATTATTTAGATTACTTTGAATACTTATGGTCCATTAGTTTCATATTAGTTAGATTAATTATGACATGTTAACTTATCAAATCAAAGCATCTAAATCAACAACTACCAATCTAACTATCAAATATTAAATTAAATCGTCTAATCAAATCAACTATCAAATTAAATCATCTAATCAAATCAAATAATCTATCAAATTAACTATCCAATCAACTATCAAATTAAATCTTCTAATCAAATCAAATCCTAATCAAATGAAACCATCTACATATATTCTCATCTAATCAAATCAAATCATTTATCAAATTAACTATCCAATCAACTATCTAAATAGTTGACCCTGGGTCCCAAATGGAACTCAGCATAAACTTCTGGGAAAAATATAATAGAATCTGGTCATTATTAGGATAACGACCATGTGAAATGAGAAATCAGGGGGTATATCATGCATGTCAATTGAGGAATCTCACATTGTGTAACCTGATATGCCCTAACCTTGGGCTTCCCATCATAAAATGGGAAAGCCTCTCATTTGAATATTTCCTTAGGGACACGGCTCTGGACTGTCTCTAAGGAAATATGGTGCGGGGCACCCTGATAGAGACATGCTAAGGGGTCACTTGGATGGCTCATGGAGAATGAATGACCTTGAAAGATCAAGAGTGAATGTAATTGGATATATGATCCATTTTGTATTTGATTCATTTTAATGTAACGAGCCTAAACTATAAAGGCAATGTAATAGGGGTAAATAGCATCATAAGGCTATACTGCACCTAGAAGGGCGGGGGGGGTCATTAAGGGTCATCTTGTTGATCATAGTCTAGTAAGGGAATATAAAGGCCTATAGGGTCTATAATACATGTAATGTGGCCACTAGAGCCAATAAAATATTGTAAAAGCAGTAAGAGTGCCAAAAGTCATAGTTTGCCCATGTTGGCAATTTAGGCCTAGTAAGGCTTGTAAGGGAATATAAGAGTTTTCAGGAGTTTGATAGGGTTATTAACCTTTAGAAAGGTTAATACAATGGTTTGGAAGACTAAATGGTTGTAAGTTATTGAAGTTGACACTTTAGTGTCAACTAGACAACAAATCTCAACAAATTTTAAAATGTAACTAATCTGTAACACTCATGTAACTAAATGTTACGCTTAGGTAGGGAGATAACTGGCCTTGTAAGGCTTTGTAGAGGAAGTTTAGGAATGAGGAGTTAGTGTGTGGAGATGGTGGAGTATTGACAAGCAATGTAGAATTTTTTAATCAATAAAACAAAAACTATTTTCTGCAAATTCCTTCACTATTTCACGGGTACAGTCTGAATAGTGAGTTGAAATGGTAGTTTGAAGTGTGATCTTGGTGTAGGAATGATATAGGATATTTAATTCATTGTGTTTTCACTTTCCCTTGCATTATTTTTATCTTTCATCATTTTTAGTTGAAGAATATTGGACTGGTGTCTTCAAACAAGTGACTGGTTAAACACAGTCAACATTTCCTTGTTTTGAAGATTCAGAATGCTGAATCTCTCCCACCCTCTGTAGTCACTATGATTGGTGGGAGAGAGTGAAGATGTACCATATTTCTTGTTCCATACTTATCTTATGCAGGAGATGGAAGAATTTTTTTGAAGAACCAAGGATGGTTGTGGTTGTTGATAGAGAACATGCCTTGATTTGACACCAGTCAGTTATAAGGGGGATTGCTTCAAGGCTCAAGGGGTTTTGTTATGGATTCTACATGTGGGGGTCTATAGTGAAGTGTGTATGCAGTTGGTTTGACCTGGAGTGGATTGGAGAGGTCCTTTTGATCATACCCGAGGCGTGTGATCCTAGAAGTGAGGGTTTAGTGGCTAAGGCCATAGATAAAGGATAGAGCCTTGGAGAGTTGAAAATATGTTGTTTCCTAACCCCTATAAGGATCATTTCAACCTTTGGAGTCATGAGATTAAGTGGAGTTAGGGGTTTCTTTGTAAATGAGGAGAATTAGGCTTAGTTTAGAGGTTACATGAGTATTGGATGTTGGGTATGGTCCAAAGGAGTATATACTAAATCTTGGGGAGGATTTAAAGATCCCAAAAGGGTACCTAAATCATGTTTTAGTTTCCTTATTTTTTTGGGGAATGTTGGCGAAAAGGAAAATATAGTGACTGGTGTGGGCTACTAGCTTTAAGGGCTAAATGTGAGAGTTGGGTAAGGAATTGGTTATCCAGACTTAATTGGTTGATGTAACATGGTAGATAGGCCATAAGGATATTATTTATGGAGTTGAAATGAATGTTGAATTATTGAGTGAAGATATGGTGTTTGGGAAGCACTAGGGGCACTTGGGGTAGCCTAGAAGGTGAGTCCTCGAGGGGGATTTGGAAGTGAGAAGTTGTTACAAATAGGAGATGGATTTCTTTCAGACATGATCAATGAGGTCACTAACCACCACCTCTGCATCAGGTGGTATCAGAGCTTAGAATATTCCTTGGGGAGAAGAGTTGGAGGAGACAATATGAGATTTTGAAGACTTAGAATCCCTTATTGAACCTTAAAGTTGAGTTATCCTTTAAGAGTATTCCAAGGTGGTGATTCAAGGTTGGATGAATCTTGGTTTGTAGAGGAAGTCATATCAAAGGGTAGAAGAGGTTCAAGCCATCATGAATGCAGATTTGGAGAGAAGAGAGACTCATGGATATTCACAATTTAGAACACAATGCAAATGTAGGGGTAAGGTTTGTAAAATGGTCATTTCCAGTGGTTCATTTTTCAATTTTGTTTCAATTGAGATGATTGAAAATTTGAGTCTACAACAAGCAGTGCATAGAAGACCTTACATGGTACAAGGATTACATGGTGGAAACCAAGTTGAGGTTAGAAGGCAAGCAAATGTTCAATTCAACATTGGAACCTATGAGGATGTTGTCTTGTGTGATGTTATTCCATTGGTAGGATGCCATTTGATCCTTGGGAGGGCATGGAAAATAGAGAAATGTACACTATATGATGGGACATTAAACAAATACACCTTCAATCATGGTGGAAGTCAGATAATACTGAGATCTTTGGAGGAAGATGAAGCATCATGGATGATGCCAACTAGTTTCTTGTTTGAGAGAGTGGGGTTCCTAGGACAAAGGGAACAAGAAGAGGAAAAAGTAGACAACAAGGTAGAAGAACATATGGTGGAGTAGCCAGCCTATGAAGGGGCTCAAAGAGTTGTGGATCAGATAAAGATCTTGGAGGAGAGAGTAGAGGGTGAGAAAGGTTCATGTGAAGAACCAAGAGGGAAATCAGAGAAGCCTATGAAGATAAAACAAGAACAATCAGGTTATGAAGATGATAGGATAGAGATGCAGATGGAGATGGAATTGGTGCCTAGAGAAGGAAGGGAACATGGAGTTTTGATGGCAGATAGGAAGATTTCAGAGGTTACTAAGGCAATGGATGAGTGCAGGGATGAAGGCATCCAAGTGGGGACAGTCAAGTGTCCCTTACATGTTGTTGTTGAAAGGAGAGAGGATAGGGATATCGAACAAGCCATTGATGACATGTTTGAATGCCAAGGAGGATGGAATAGGGAGGATAAGTTGCGGGAGGTCTCAAGGATGACATGGACCTTGGAGATTGAAGAGTTTTCTCTCTTGAAGATAGATTTGGAGGAAGTAGCCACAAGTTGGCATAAGAGGATGAAGAAGAGATTGGTATGGCCTGTCAAGAGGCTTATTAAAGAGAGGAAACTACTAAATGGATGACCCACTGAGAGGGTACAAGGATTTGATGGTGAGAGGGCTATCCATGATAGCAAGAAGGAAAGTGTTCATGGAGAAGAAATAGATTTGTGGGATGAGTTGAATGCCATAGTTGAAGAATGGCAAGAGAAGGGTGGAGTGATGAGAGAATGCCTAGAACAGGGGCATGAAGAGGAAGGAGAACATGGTCATGGAGAGACCTTAGACTTAGAATTGTCTACAAAGACAAAGATCTCACAAGGAGTGTGTGAGAAGGAGAATGGAGTAGTGAATCCAATGAAGGAAGGAGTGATATGCCAAACATATGTTTTGGTGCATGAGAAGGACTTGGTCATTTTTGTTTTGTAACGGGTTTGCAGGGGTTCTATATTTTTCATCATGCAAGTGATGATGTTGCAGACATATATGATATGAGGAATGCAAAAGTCTGTGCTTGGCACATAATATTTGTTTTAAGGTACAAGAGGTACATTGGCATAGATGATCCTCAACAAGAGGTAGACAAAGCCTGAAGGAAGAGGAATAAAACTCCCCAATCCAAGGAGACTTGGATTGATTTGATCCTTGGGAGTATGGTGCAGGGCACCCTGACAGAGACATGCTAAGGGGTCACTTGGATGGCTCATGGAGAATGAATGACCTTGAAAGATCAAGAGTGAATGTAATTGGATGTATGATCCATTTTGTATTTGATTCATTTTAATGTAATGAGCCTAAACTATAAAGGCAATGTAATAGGGGTAAATAGCATCATAAGGCTATAATGTGTATTCACCCTAAAATGGTCATCGAGACTATGGGCTCCCATTCTTCAATTTATTAAATGATAGAATCAATTTATCAAATTCTTGAATCAATGCTTTACAATATTTTTAATTCAAAACAATTTTCTCGATCAAATCGTAATTAATTCAATTATTTCAATATTTTCTAAGGTTTGATCATTTTATCCATAATCTTATTTAATTAAAAGAAAGCATCCCTTTTAATTAAATTAAATAATCTTATTTAATTAAAATCTCTTTTAATTAAATAAAATTATCTCATTTAATTAAAATCTCTCTTTTAATTAATAATATAATTTTATATAATTAAAATCTCTCTTTTAATTAAATAATATTATCTCATTTAATTAAAATCTCTCTTTTAATTAAATAATATTATCTTATTTAATTAAAATATCTCTTTTAATTAAATAATATTATCTCATTTAATTAAAATCTCCCTTTTAATTAAATTAAATAATCTTATTTAATTTAAAATAAAATCCCTCTTTTAATTAAATAAATAAAATCCCCACTTAAATCCCTCTTTGTGATGAAAAAGGAAATAAAATAAATAAAAATAAATAAAGCTCCTTTTTCTCCACATGTATTCCTAAGTGGTGGGCTTTTTCCTCTCACTTGTCTTTTTAGGGATTTATCCCACATTGCTCTTGAGGATGCATTCCTCTCCACACTTTCCTATATAAGGAGCCCTCTCCTTCTCATTTTAGTATATAGAATTTTTATGTTATTGTTATGTTGCATGTTTGGAGAGCAACTTTGGAGGAGAGTTTGAGCATTTGAGCTTGAACTATGCAACTTCTCTTCTTTTTGTCTTCTTCTCTCATGCATCAATGACAATCCATTAAGAGTAGATTCATGTTAATTTAGATGCATATTTCCTTCATAGATTAGTTTGCATATTTTCTTTCATGCATTGTTATCATATAGATTAGTTTGCATATTTCCTTTCATGCATTGTTATCATTTAGATTAATTTGCTTCATGCATTATTATCATATAGAGTAGTTTTCATTTTCATTTTCAATGCATATTTGATGATCATGGAGACTAGCATTCTTTCTCTTCCTCTTTAAATCTCTCATTTCATGGTGTACTTGCATGGGCATAACTAGGTCTAAATTGAGGCCCTCCATTACAAACCCTTGTACTTCATGAATAGGGAGCTATGAGTCACCATTTGAGACCTCATTCTTGAGTAATCTTGAATACAATGACTCATAGAAGTGTGACTACTTTTTAGCACACATTTTTGGCACCCATCTTGGGGCAACCCACCTTTACATGCTGGTTTTGATTATTTTTGGAGCTAACCCCCTTGTGCAGATTTGCTTGGAGATGAAAACCCTAGATTTTCAAAGATTTGATCATATCTCTCAAACGGCTTGGAGTTTTGGTTTGAATTTTTTTCCAGGTTGGTGACATATCAGAGAAGCTTTAGTAAAAAATTCAGAATTTTCTGAGGTATTGTGAATGTTTTTATAATGTTTTCTTTAATTTTCATAAAAAATTAATTTTTGGTGCAAATCAGCATATTTTTCAGAAATTTTTACATTTTTGGAAAGGCATTTAAATTCTACAGGGGGTCCATTCTTTACATTTTAAATTTGGATGCAATATCATAGCTCATTTGGTCAATTTATGAAAACTAGTCTATTTTGGGAAAACGGCTCCCTAGGGCACAAATGAAAAGATCTTTTTAAAATTCTGATATTTTTGGAAATCTCTCTATTTTTTAATAGGGATCTCTTTTTTTCATTTAGGGTTTGGGGTCTGAATTCATGTCATATAGGTCCAATTTTGTTGACTAGGTCAAAAATCAAAATTAAAAAAAGGGCATTTAATGATTAGCTTGCACTTATTTTTCACATGGTTCAATGCATGATATGAGTTGTCATTTGGATTATTTTATGGTAATCATTGCTCCTAACAATTGATTTTTAAATCTAACCCTAGGGTTTGCATAAGTTGAGTATACATTGCATATAATGTTTGATGTTTGATGTTTGCTGTGTTTTTCTAATTTTTATTTCTGAAACAACTTAACATGTAGTTTGCAGGACGTTAAAAAGAAGACTCAAATAAAGACTACTAACAAATCATCTTGCAGGTTGCCTTGATCGATAGCATGCTAAACTTTGTGCTTTCATTTTATTTTATTTTATTACAATAGGAACCCACATGCAAGACTTCTAAAATGAACTTCTATTTTGGTATTTTAGGAATTACAAGGATGTTAGGAAACTATGCTCTCACCCTTTTGGGATGATAAAAAATCCAGAAGCATTGTTGTCATTTTCTTATGTGTTTGAAGTGTCTTTTAGATTGTAATCCTAAGAATTATATGAACGGATCCTCTCCCCTTGCCTTTGTGGATTTTGGGTGTAAGAGAAACTCATATAATTATTTTAGTGTGGCTACCTCCCAAGTGCTTTAATAGAGCCAGTGAGAATGGATTTCCCAATCGGTAACAGGCTAAAGCCAAGCCCTTCCAAACTGGTATATAAAAAATGTCATTGTGATTAATCTCACAGTGAACAGGTGTTGAATGCGTTATACCAGGAAGAAGATCTCCCTCAATACCCTTGTGGTGCATTAAAACCTACAGAATGTAACCTTTGTAGGCTGGGAGGCCTCCATAATGGAGCTGATCTGCCACAAGTATAACCACCTGAACAGATGCCTTGACTACAAACTTTGTTTTAGTGACCAAAAAAACCTCTATTTGTTGGCGTGGAAGGTGATAGACCGACTAAGATGTCCCACATTTTCATGGCTCTTAGTAGAGACAATGGTTCTTTGGGAAGTGATTCCCTTGGGATTCGAAGCTTGGTGTGCTTGAGCAGTGAGTTCACATGTAAGGAGGAGCCCGTGCCTGACGTGGCTAAACTTTGATTCAAGTGGGAATTCAATAGATATTGACCTGGCTTACCTAGGTTGTGATGTGACTTTTTCTTTTACAACAAACAATCTGGTTGATGTGTCTTGCATGAGTGAAACATGCAAGACACATCAAAACATACAGCAAATATCAAAGCAAACATCAAAATGATCAACAAATCTGCATTTTTAAGTGTCAAACTGTCAACTTGCTCAAATTGCTATCCTGTCATTTTTGATCTTCCTTTGTTCATCCAAATCAGATTCAGTCACTTACCCTGCTATTAGAAGCTTGTTTACACTTTGGATTCTTGCATTTTGACCTCTTGAACTAGTAACCTTTGATTTCACAAGTGACCTTGTTTGGAGTTGGTGAGCTAGAAACTGTCCTTGTTGGGAAGATAAACCTTTAGATTCTTTGATAACATACTTGGAGATTTTTGGTAATCTCTTGTCCAATAACTTTCATACAAATTCAATTTTAATCAATATAACTTGGGTAAATCACCCTCCTGATCCTTATGTGTTAGGGTATTCACTCGTTCAGTGGGCACCTCTGTGGCAGTGTTGATTTACGCCTCTTGCAAATTTTTTATCTTATCATCTCTCTTTTGGACAAGTGAATGCCTTTACAATCCTAGTTTGGTACCAACATTTCTTAGGGTCATCCTATCACCTAGTACCTTTTCTTTCATGCCAGTTACAACAAGATATCAATTAGATCAACAAAAATGACCTCATGTAGTCTTTAACCAATTACCCTTAGTACAAACTCACCAAAAATGTAAGGGAAAAGAACCCGTATTTGATCAATCACCTAGGAACAACTTAGAAGTCTGGTTTGATTCCAAGATTTACCTTAGTGAGTTGGGTACCCCCTTAGCATCTTCTCGCTTGAATATGGATATGAGTTACACAATGACTCGATGAGAGAGGGAAGACATGGATAAACATCTTGATGACATATTTGTGAAGCATAGAGATGCTATTTCATTTGGCGGTTCCTCTCATGACAGTCGACCAGTCTCACCCCTTATCTCAACTAGATATCTGGATGCACACCAAAGGGATGAGAGAGGTAAGAGGCAAGCTTATCATGATGAGAAATCACAACATGAAAACCAATATGATGAACCCTATGACACTAGCATATATGCAACATACACCAATAATCTGTTCCGACATTCAAGACCAAGTTCACCGCTCAAAACATCTTCAAGATACACGAGCGAAAGACTTAAGAGGATTGAGCATGAAAGGAAATCCTTTCTAGATGAACAAGTTGTTGGAATTATATTGAGATGATGTACTGAGAGGGGAGGGGTGAATCAGTACCTCTAACAATTTTCTTGGTTAGCCCATTAACCCTTAGTCATCAGTTTGTAATTTATGTTATCTAATTGTTCATCATTCTTTATGCTTATGAAATAATATCATACATTCTTTTGATATGTAACAATAATATAAACATTCATGAAAATAGATAACACATGACACAAGATATGATATCGCAGAAAACTCCTGTTAAGGAAGTAAAAACTGCGGTGGGGATTGTTACCCACAAACTTCACTATCTGCAGATAAGAAGAGCC
>MU223540.1:2953159-2972859 GCA_018584345.1 Thuja plicata | reverse complement strand
TAACTGCTTAAATTCATTCTCATTCATACTCACTATATCTTTTCTCAACTTTCAAAAATGGCTTCGTTGGGTATTCCCATGTCTGTGAACAAAAGTTCACGTTATTTGACGGCCCCGGGAAAGAACGGCATTGCCAACACCTCTAATGCTGGCGCTGCTTTTTCGATCTCCACTCATCTTTTCAAGAGGAAAAGGCAGTCCATGAAAATGGGGCCCGCAGTGGTGTCTCCGTCAATAGACAGAGAAAGGGGGGTGAAGTACCCAAAACATCCAGCGTGGGAAAGCGTAAAACAGGAGCGTTGGGAAGGCAAGCTTGAAATCGAAGGCCAAATTCCAGACTGGCTGGTGAGAAGTGGGTATTTGGAAGAGGACCACTAGGAGTTAAAGTTAGGGCATTTTAAGTCTTAAGGTTACATCAGATTTTAACATTTTCTTTGGTTGTCTTTGTATACTACTTAATTTCTTATTTCTAATTACTATTTTTTTCTTCTTCTTAAAAATAGATCTATGTTTCCATAAAGTTGTATAACTGATCAAATTATTAACTTTTTTTTTTTTTTTTCAAAAAATGGGTGGCTATTGGCTCACTAGATGATTTTTAGTAGGCTTTTAATTTGCGAAAACTAATAATAGTAATTGGAACATGGATGGTAACTGATGCTCTTCTCCTAATGCTTTTAGCAATTAGCAATGAATTTCATATTTGTCAAGCATCTTCCTAGTTATTAAGCTATTGAGATAATGAGAAATGAAAAATCAGAGTTTCTTTGTTTTATTTTGCTCATGAAGAAATTCAACATGGTTTGTGTGTAGAATGGTACGTACTTACGAAATGGACCAGGAATGTACGACATAGGTGACAAGGATTCTAAGAGTTTTTTTGATGGGTATGTTATAGTTCACTTTTTATTTGTTTATAGTATATTTTGATGTTAAAGTGAACATTTAATCTTGGAAAATATAAGTTGTTAGTGCTTGGATGCCTAATTTAAGGTTTTATGAATGATATTGTTATATTATAGTTAATCATATTTTGAAACAAAATAAATTATTCTTTTAATGTTTGATATCTAATAATGCCTTTTGTTGCTTTTCTTGTGATAAGATATGCAACTTTAGTTCGCCTTCACTTTAAGGATGGAAGCTTGATAGCAGGGCATGCACAATTACAATCAGAAGCTTACAAAGCTGCTATAACGAATAATAAAGTTTGTCATCGTGAATTTTCAAAACCTGAAAAACCATCAAATATAGTATCGGCTATCAGGAACATGGTGGGAGTGCTAACTGGTAATTTGACTACAGATAATGCCATTATATCGGTTTATAGGTTGTTATTCCTCTTCTTCAACACTACCTTAGATGCAAAAATCAACTAATATAATCTACTTTTTTTTTCAATTCTGGTTTAAACAGTATGTGATACTTCTCATCATTAATGTTTCAAATCATACTACATGATCCATCATCAGGATGAAAGAGCATGAATCATGTAAAATGATTAGAAGCATTGATGACAAAAAGTATCACACACGCAATTTAAACCAAAAGTGAAAATATCTAACAGTATGGACCGTGGAAATTACATAACTCTAATAAATATGATTGCAAGTACTTACCATAAATTATTTGTATCATATAGGTTAGGTGATGGGAGAGTCATTTGCTTGACCGAAACTATGAAAGGAACTATTGAAATCAACCCCAACACATTGGAAACCATTGGCCCCTTTAAGTTCACAGACAAACTAGGGGTAGTTAATTTCCATTTCCATATATGCTAGAACTAGTATTTATTTTACTATAAAAGAAGTTCTAATTAAAATATTTGGTTTATTATTTTCAGGGTTTCAATCAATCAGGGCACCCTATTGTGTCTGATAGCGAACTTATTTCGTTGCTCCCAGATTTCATTAACCCTGGTTACCATGTTATTCGAATGCTTCCTGGAACTAATCAAAGAAATTTAATTGGAAAAGTAAGTCCATTTCTCTATTCATAAACAAGTTGCATGTTATGGTTACTATGTCATTTTTTTTTTGTGAGCAACTACTCTGTAAACAATTGACATATTATAATTATTTTTAGTCTATTTTCACCATGTTATTTTTTTATTATTTTAAAAAACCCATTGTATTCATATGGTCTACCCTCTCTCAAACACAAGTAGAACAAATCTAGAACTCAAGTAGGTTACGAAATTATTATATATTGAGTAAAATTTAATGGACAACCTATAATTGAAATAAATACATACAATAATATTTAATTCAGGTGAATTGTAGAAGTGGTGCTTCTATAGGATGGGTACATTCATTCGCAGTAACCGATAATTACATCATTGTTCCCGAATTACCAATGAAATATTCTCCAAAGAACATTTTAAGTGGGGAGCTCTTACAGTGGCATCCAAATTCCAAGGCATTTATGCATGTGGTTTCTAAAGAAACAGGAGATACGGTATGTACATTTATTAAATTCAATCATGTAAATAGATATATTTATAGAAGCTTAATTGAATAAATCTATAACAAATTAGGCTAATTGGATTAAATCTATCACAGGTTGCTTCTGTTGAAGTTCCTCAATTTATGACTTTCCACTTCATCAATGCTTATGAAAAAAAAGATGAGGCTAGTGACAAGCTCATATCAATTATAGTTGATTGTTGTGAATATTATAGCAGTGTTGAAATATTAGAAAGAATGCGCCTAGAAGAATTAAGATCATTTGCTGGAAATGATACTCTTCCAGATTCAAGGTGATTTCCTTTTCTATTACAAATATTTATTGTGGAAAGTATCCTCATTTTTATATTTTTCAATGATGGTACGAATGATGATATTCAAATTACAATCAACTTTTTTTTAATCCATTAAATAGTTTGATAGTAATATACAACTAAAAGTTTTACAAAATTATTTTAGTTTTAGTTTTTATATTTAATAAGGTGATATATAGACTAAGAGAGTAAATTCATTTTCTTTAAATAGAGTAGGACGCTTTACTATACCCCTTAATGGTAGTCCAAGAGGAACATTGGAGACTGCAATTCCTCCGAAGGAGCATGGTAGGGGGATAGACATGTGCACTATTAATCCAAAATATAGAGGAAAAATGTATCGTTATGCGTATGGATGTGGAGCAAAGCGCCCTTGCCATTATGCCAATTCTCTTACAAAGGTTACATCATCTTTCCTTTAATTCTTAAAATCAATAACATGGATATATGTGGATGATGTTTTTTTAATAAATTGTGTAGATTGACTTGAAAGAGAAATCAACAAAATTTTGGCACGATGAAGGGAGCATTCCTTCTGAACCCTTCTTTATAGCTCATCCTGGAGAAAATGCAGAAGATGATGGTGAGAATATTTGAACTAATGCCAAGATTTAATTACATTCATAACTTCAATAATTTTAAATTTATATTAAGTTAAGTTATTTGTGTTGTAGGAGTGGTGATCTCTATAGTGACTAGTAAAGATGGTGATGGGTTTGTTGTAGTTTTAGATGGATCTACCTTCATTGAAATTGCTCGTGCAAAACTTCCTTATGGACTCCCACATGGTCTACATGGTTGTTGGATTCCTTCTTTCCAGACTTGATAATTATGTTTTATTTGAATGGATTTTAAGGAAAAACTATATTATAATGTACAACACTTAAAATTATTATATATTGATCTAAGTTCGTCAAAATTTCTCAATTTCAAATCTTTCTCATGGATCCCTAGGTAGCTTACATGGTTTTTTGAATTCCTCTTCTCTCTAGACTTGATAAGTGTCATGCCCAAAATTTATGGTCAATTTTTTATTTATTTTATTACTTAACTCTACAAATGAATAGCATTAAAACAATCAACTACAATGTACTAACTTAAGTCTTATGGATTTCCTACAATCAATACTGTAAGAGATGCCTTATGCTTAAGCTTAAGTTACTCCTAGATATAAAGATTCATACAAAATATACCCACGATAGATGCATTTAAATGTATTGTTCTTTAATCCACCATTTTTTATACTTATTCACCCATTCATCTTGTTTACTATATGCTACAATCAAGGTTATCTTGGTATCCTTGATATGTTAACCCAATAAGCCATTTGGTAAGCTTGTTTTATATTTGCATGATATTTACAATTATGTCATTTAAAACACCCTAACATAGTGTAATCAATTAATTACACCATAAAATTGTTATACTCACTAGTTATTATTTATTTTTAACTCTTCAAATTATTATCTTCACAATTGATCTCATTGCGTAAATATTTGAACACAATGTTTATCATTAATCTGTACTATCCAATCTAATTTTATTAGAGGCCCCATACAAATATACTCATATCAACATTTTTTTTGAGAAATGAAATCTTCCATTATATCACAGTTGAAACCATATTTCATTTTGAGATGTCCATCCTTAAGGGATTCTAGGCGTGTAGCTCAAGTCTTGTTACCACTGATCCAATTAACTGCAACATTAACAACATTGTTATTATTATTATTATGTTATTTTTCTTTATTTTTTTTACATATACTATTTTTTTAACTATTTATAATAACACCTTTAGTGGTATTTTTGTCTTGACTACCGATGCTTCTTATTAATTATTATATTAGGGCTATTTGTACAACACCTACAAACTAAAGATATATAGAGAAGAAAAATACATTTTTTTTATTAAAGGAAAATAGGTTTTGAAGGGACTTGAAACCCTTAAACATCAAAGAAGTCTAAAGCAAGAAACAACACATAACTGGTCATGAGCCTGCAGGCAACCATCAGATGAAAAATATGGAAAACATCCTAGAAAGTAAGAAACATCAAGAAATAGGGGAATGCATCCCATCTAGAATCAGAACAAAATAAGGAATTCATTCTAACAAACTTACATTTTTTTACTCAATTTATCATTCTTCATTATCAATTCGTCATTAATACTTCATACCTTGTTCATTAAAAAGTCCACAGGGGTCACACCTTTGTCTTTTGTTCTGAGCCTTGTGGCAAGGCTTGACACCAAATCAACACCAACAACATGATCATCACCCAATTTCTTTGACTTGTAGCTCCCAGTAGGTTAACCATCCGTAGCTTGAGTTAAGGCCTACAAAATGTTAGCTTGATCATCCAGTCTTCTCATACCATCCGAACTGATCTCCATAGTGTGCATCTCACTGCAACCACAACAATTAGTCTGTTATATATTTTTAAAATATCCTCCTCCAAGGACTTAATTCTTTTCTCATGATCATTTTTAAGCTCCTTAACCCCTTTCGATAGATTGTGGGTCATGATCATTAATTTATTGACCTTCTCATTATCAGGAGTAGAAGTCCCTTTCCCTTCAAGATAACATCCAACTTTGAGACAATCCACATAAGGAGGGAGAAATGACCATCCATTGTGTCCATAACACTCTTTTCTATGTTAGAACTGTCATACATAGAAGACCCTTTCTCTAGTGGTGTATCCTTCCCAATTGGAATATGAACATACAAAGTCAAAATATCATCATTCACATGAGGGATTCTTCATCCATAATATGACCCTATTTAAATTTTTTGGCACAAGAAGAAGAAGAAACTTGCCTCTTTCCTTTACCTTTGGATATGGTCCACGGAAGCCCTTAACTTTACCCTTTCCTTTATTGTCCCCGTGACTAGGGCTGAAATAATTAGGCACACATTCAACTAAGAGAGAATATTCCAAATCTTCATCAGTGGAAAAAAAAATTTCAAATGAGATTTTTCTTTTCTTTTAGGATTTTTCCTCTTACCCGTTTGAACCCAACCCTCATCTTCCTTAGGGTCACCCTCAGGACCCATCGAATGGCCCCTCAGAAAAAACAAAACAAAAAAAAACTCACATCCTTATTAGCCCTAACCATACAAGGGTTTTTGGCCATCAAAATAGCATTGGTAGACTCCATAATAAGGAGAATAAATCCTTCATGCAATACTAGTTGCAAGGGGTTTTTTCTATGTGCTTTGATACTACGAGACAACGAAGAGAATAGGTAGAACATAATTGAAATACACTTATCATGTCTGAAATGGTTTCAAATAATAAAATAGTAGCTGAAAAGGATTGTGAAATGACCATCTAATGTGACATACCTCATAATGAATTCGACAATCTTGCCCCAAAGAGAAGGAATGGATGCCCTATCATAGCTACCATCTATATTTCTTCATATTTTTTCCCTCTCATTACCCATAAAGAAAATTGAAAGGGATTTGTCAATACTCTTCTTATCCATAAAAAACTTCCTTCCTTCAACCAGGGTTGCGATACTTTAGTCACTAATTCCTCTGAAATCACCAATTCAACATTGAACACTTTCAACACCCCATCACCCCAACTTTTTCATGAACTTTCTGAGAATCGCTCCCATGAACTTTTTCAATAAAAGGAAATACCATCCTTCCAAACATCTTCATCGCTCTGCCATTTTCGTAAACAATGGATTCAACACGATTTAGATCTCCCCCCATGTTCACACTGAGCACACCAAAATGCAAACGTAGAATGAAATCCCGGATGAACAATCTATAATTCATAAATTTATACATGTGATAGGAGGCCTCATCAATGAGAGGTCTTTTTGGCAGGCTATTCAACATGAATTTGAACACGCCGAACATCATTTCCAAAGGAGCCTTCGAATTAGCAAGTTTTTTCATGATTTTGAATAAGAGATTTAATGTCATGGTGGATGAGGTCATTCGACCCCCAATAACTCTCTGCCTAGGTAAGTTGACACCTAGATTAGCGAAACCATGAGGTCATTTGACCCCCAATAACTCTCCCTAGGCAAGTTGACACCTAGATTAGCGAAACCATCATCTAGAGAGTTACCCTCTCGATAAGTATGACTACCTTTGAACATTTGGAAGGAATTATAAGGTCCAAACATTCTAAAATTATGGACTTAATAGTCCAGCTTGGACCCTGAGATCCATTAAGACAATTTATAATGTTCATGGAGTCGGATTCTAACCAAACTTTTGTGAATCCCTTTGATGCCACCAATTTTAATCCAGTGTAGGTTGCATATGTAGAAGAAAAAGACTTGTTATTAAGCTATAATAATAGAGTTTCATTTCACACAAAATATATTTGATTACCCCCATTTAAGACATGCATACATGAATAAGGAAATACAATTTTATTAATTTGATAACTCAAATTCTCATATTCCTTCGCATTCTTTTAATTTCGCTTGTAAGTAGATGAAGCAATTTTTATTTTTATGGAGGGTTTTATACAAACCCATTGACATGTAGCTACCTGATATGGGAGCACGAGCCATAGGTTCAACCTCTTCGACTAAGAACCAATGACTAAGGAGTATCCATTCCACCAAATTCTCTCAGGGCACAATCCCAACCTCATCCCTTTTTCAATGTCAGATCCTTGCACTCAACAAGACTTGATCGCTGGTGGGCTCATTAAGAACCTTTCAATTTCACTAGTAGACAAAGGAGCCATTGACAAATAATTTTTTTTTAAATTGATTATAAATGAGAAAATGATATCACTCAATTAGTTTGATTCAACAAAATTTAATTTCTTCATCCCACTCACCAACATGAGTTTATCTATTCGAGTGGATAGAGAAGATTACTCTCATTATTATTAATAAGTTAATTCTTTGATATGAGTAGTGTGCATTAGTTGTTGCAAAAACGGATTTTTCATTCATATAGAAGGATTTACTTAATACTTTATTTATTTACATATGACCAAGCATTTAACAGAAGGTACAATATATATACATCAAGGTAATGATTATTATAAATATACATGCATATACTTGACGAAAGATATATAGAAACACATTTTATATCTATTATACTTAAGAGGAATTCTACAATCACATATGGATGTAAAAACTTGTGCCAATGTATAGATAAATTATTTAATTACGTTCTAAGGTGTTTTAAAATCATATATGGATGTAAAAACTTTTGTCAATTTATAGACGAACAATTTAATTTGGTAGCTTGCACTACCTATAGTTACAAGGAACTTTCTATGCAATTATATATTTAGTAAGATATAGAAGGGGCACATGTCCCGATGCAACTTTTTCACCTTATATAGCTTTCTAAATATATGGTTGCATAGCCATTCACTAGTCACAAAAAGAAATTTAAAATATTGACTCATGCCTTGCATTACCCCAGTTACAAAAGGGATTTAAAATTTAAAATATTGTGTGTGATCGTTTCTTTTGTTAGTTAGTGGAGGAGATAACAAAATTTATGAGCATTTCTTTTATATGAGTTGGTAGAGGACACCTATTGATTTCAAGTTTTAGCACTACATCCCATCATTTCAATTGTAGTCTTTTGTCTTTGTTTTGCGTAAAAAGAATTTATGTGGTGAGTTATGGTTTTATATTTTATATGCATGCCTGTTTGTTTTGAATCTTATATATTATTTCTTCATTTAGATATTTTAGTGCAGAGATTATTGTATTCTTCTTGGATTTAATACTATTCCTCCATTGCAGTCAGCTATATTTCATGTTTCTTAACATTGGAATTGGGATATGTACTAATATAAATATTCTAAAAGCTGAGTTGGGTGTTGTTTTCTATTCATCATAGCATCGAGTACAAGTTAATTGAAATTCAACCCTGTCTTGGTTTTGAGGAGTTTCTTGCTAAAAGTGTCTGACAATATTTCATCATAGTGGGCATACCCATTTTAACCAACCTTTCTTTATTTTTTCTCACCATATTTCTGATTGAGGGTATTAAACTTTTTTTTTTTATCATATTTCTGGTTGCATTTTTTATTTTCTACAGTGGGAGTTGGTAGCTATGAAAATCTAGCCAAAAAAATGGCATGGTAAGACCATGTACATATTGGTGCCCCATGACCTTAGATACATATGCCCATGGCATGTGGAAATAGACGACTCATGTGAACACAACATAAATGAACATAACAAAAAACATTAATTTTGGAGGGAAGTTTTTAGAGATTTCATGCTCCTTAAATATTCAAAAATATATATAAAATATCTACAAATTGGATGCTTTTTCATTTGTGATGGAGGTGTAGCCATGAATGAATGTGAAAGGAAAAATTAGGAAGGGTATACAATAGTTGTGTACCATCCTAACAATTTAGCACCCATTAGTGGTGGCTCTAATTAGGACCTATAGTCCCTCTTTTGTGATTCCGATGAGTTTTTGCCCATTTTGATTGATCTCGACAACCTGTAATTTAAATTAGGGCCTTTGTTCATCTTCCCGATGTCCCTGGCCAAATTTGGGAGAAAATACTAGGGTGCACAATGTTTCAAACATTGTTTCCCTGAGTGTACAATGTTTCAAACGTTCTACACCTAGGTATTTTGTCCTAGATTGGGTCCGAAGCCCAATATCGAGGTTTTTAATTCAATTCTTCTCTAGTTGTCGACCTGGATTAATTTTAGATCTTGAAATGAGGGGGAAATTATATAAACCCTATATATCTCCTCATTTTTACATCCACAAGTACTCTCAAGCTATCAAGTGCAAGCATTTTGTGATCATCAAGTTTTTAAGAGCATTCAAGCAAGCTAGGTTATTTCAAGATCTCAAGCCAAGGCATTCTTCTTCTTCTTCCATCTCATCAAATAAATCCTCTTCAATTTGGAGTTAGTGTTTCTATTCCATGGTGGTGTCTTAGTGGATCTCTCAAACAAGCAAAGAAGATCTCTCTTTCTCCATCATTCTTCTCTCTCTCCTTGCAAGTGTCATTAAGCAAAATCAAGATCTAGGGGTTGTTTCATTAGATACATGCACATGTGAGGGTATCCTTGATCATACATCTCTCTTATAAGTTCAACAACTAAAAATCAAGCATCTTCCATAATAATATTTCATGGATCTGAGTGATACAAACATCCATCCATGAGAGTAAGCACATTAACACAGTACTAAGCCTTTGTGTTTACTACGTTCTTTACATTTCATATTTCAAGGTTAAATTTTAAATAGAAGTTGGACCAAGGTAAAACCCTTTCCACAACTTTTTCCCCCATTTTTCTAGGTACGAGAATAGGCCAGGAAGCTTTAATTGAAGATCCATGCTCCGTAGATCACGACATAGGTCTCTGTCAAATCTCAGGCAAAAACACCTGGTACAAAATGTTTCAAACTTTTTGCACCCTTCCAGGTGTTCTGCGCTCTTCTAGGTGTTCTGCACCTTTCCAACCATTTTGCACCCTGCAAAAATAAGTGAAATTTGACAGGTAGACAAGTTACAATCTTCATGTGTCAGATCTGCAATTAAAGGTAAGTCCAAGATTCTATCAGAGAGATATTCAAATCTGAATCTTCATCATTCCCATTTCATTTCTAGGTGCATTCAATTCGTGTTTGATCTCTCTCTCTAGCATTTTCATTTGTATATTTATGTGATTTTGGTCATTTGCAACCCTCTTACATTCATCTCCTTCCCAATTCTTAGCATAAAGGAATAGAAACCCCTAAGACCCAAATCTCTCTCTCTCTCTCTCTCTCTCTCTCTCTCTCTCTCTCTCTCTCTCTCCTAGTGGTGTTGATCTTATTTTACTTAAGGAGGCTTCATATTAAAACGTACCTTATAAATTAAGGAAAACTTAGACCCTATTAGGTGATCCCCTTTTCATATTGTACATTTTTGTGAAGCCAACTTCTAACATTTCCATTCTAATTTTGGTGGTTAGATCTATGTTGTATGCATTACACATGTCATATCTTTGACACTCGATTTCATTTGTTTGCATTGGCATTGCCTCACTTAATGTATTGCATGTTGTCTCTTCCTCATTACTACAATAAAAAAATAAATATTTCATTTCATGATTTTCATGTATCTTAATTTCATCTGCATGCATTTATTTCAATGTTGCAAAAAAAAATTTGGGTTTTTTCCCATAATCATTTTGTCAATTTTGAAATAAAACATGTTTTTATCAACTTGAATTCATATCATGATAGTGTTAAAAAGAATTAATTCAATGTATGTGATTTTTTTTGACTTCTTTTATATCACAATCTCCCAACTATTCTCTTCATTATAAGGACATATTAGTGCAAGAATATGTTTTTAACTTTTCTCTCAATGGTCTCTCTCTCTCTTGGGAGAAACATTGGAAATTTATGTTACTTATCTTAATATGTCTTTTCCCTATCAGAATACCTTGGTAAAAGATGATGATTCTTCTCATTATACCTCATCTCCTTTTCATTTCAAAAAACCCCCCTTTAGGGATGAAGTTTTTGTGAATACCCATCCTAGTGTTTTCTTGATTCATAAGGATAGAAATATTCGTCACGATACCCCTATTTAGGATGAACCGTTGAATGATGATGTTGATTATTCTCTCCCTAATGAAATAAATTATATAAAATAAGATGACATTGTTAGAGTAATGGAAGGGTGTTGTACTGAGATGGGAGGGGTGAATCAGTACCCTTCAAAACTTTTATCAATTAACCTTTAGTAATCATTGCTTGCATAACCGATCATTGTTGCTTTACTACTCCATGCATGCAATATCATATCATAGAATAAATGTAAATGTATGTAAACAAACATTGAAAAATTCATGAAACTCATTAACACATGACACAAGTATTTGGTAACGCAAAAACCCTTGTTAGAAGGTAAAAACTGCGGTGGGGATGAAACCCACAAAGCTTCACTATCTGCAGAATGGAAGGTGCCTGTTAGGGCTACAAGTTGTGATCACTTCTGATGATCTTACCCTGTTAGCAGTAACATGTTAGACTTGTTAAGTCTACTCAGTTAAGATATTTTAGCAACACAATGTATGTGTGCACTCAGTTAAGAGATTTACATAAAGACTGTTAAGTCCACCTTCTTGAAGGATTTTACTTCTTGCTAAAATTGTTAGAGAGTAAAAAATATGTATGACCTGATAGATTGCAATCTTGAATTTCTGATTACATATCTATTAAGTTCACAAAATATATGTATCACTTATTGTGATGAATAATATCTCTGTTCTTCTCAGTAGCCTTGAATGTAGTTCTTCATAACTGAATTCTTCTTTATTAGTCCTTCTGCATGAAAACCTATATCTGATCCATATATTTCCTTGGAAACTACAATCATCATCTTCTTGATTGATTAATACATCTATATATACAAGATTTTAACCTAATTAGGTTTCATGCTTTTCTTGAAAAACTCTAAGATCAAAGGTTTACAACTTGACCTTGATCTCCTAGTTTGCATGAATACAATCAGTTTAACTAATTAAATCCATCATTTACGCTTTTCTTGATCCACAAGAAATGGTTGTCCAGCTAAGCATAAAGCTATTTTAAAGACTAAAGTGCTTTAGCTGACTTGTAGTTTCAAATCCGCTTTTCCCAGTGAAATGTTGTCTCTCGGTTTAGACTGGTGCTCGGTGATGTCTCTGTGTACTAGTGCTCGATTATGTCTCTGTAGACTGATGCTCATTTGATATACTTCTATGTGTTCAAAACATTTCGGTGACCACTGCACTCGGTAATTACTGCGCTTGGTAATCACTATTGCTCGGTGAGTGCTGTCACTCGATGATCATGACCGACCAAAACTGTCTACTTATATACTAATGACAACTTCTGATCCTTTAAGGATTATCAATCTCCCCCTTTGGCATTAGTATCAAAAACTTATATGTACAATATATATACCATGTGTGTTACCTTTACAATGACTCCCCCTATGTGCATGCCTCGGTATTTAGATACAATGTATGTACATGTTTCCCCCTTTTTTGAAAGTAATGACAAAGATGTATAACTTACACCTTGTTAAGTATGTGTGAATGAGATTGCTTAATGGATTCCATCAGCTTCTCCCATTTCTCCTTCCATTTTTCTACGGTCATTTGCTCCAAAGTGAGTTGAGCGTGCATGTCATAGATGCTTTCTGCTACTGACATCTCTGGGGTGGCAATTAGTGTCTTTGCCGTAGTCATATGTGTCATCAACAAAATGAGATTTGGTAGTAACATCTTGTAGCTCATTTACTTCATCTATGATTTTTCTTTCTTCCTTTTGTATTTCAAATCTTAACCATTTAGATTCAAGTAGCTTTTCATAATGTAGTTTGAATGCATTTAGCTCGGTTGAAAGACTTTGTGCACTAGCTTGTAGATCTTCATTTAACTTAGCTATTTGTGCATCATGCGCGGTGGTGATGTTTTCAATAGTGCACAACTTTTTAACTAAGGTAACTAATTATGATATAACATGTTTTAATGTAGTTACCAGTTCAGAAAGTTTCACCTTGTTCACTGCCACTTCTTGGCTGATTTTCTTTGTTAGCCTGTAGTGATACTTTTCTTCTTCTCCCTCCTTAATGACCTTCTCAGCGTCTACATTCTGTTGTGTGATTTCCTCGGTCAGAAATTCAAGTTGATCAATCTGTGTGTCAGGAACTACCTGCAGTAGAATATCCTTTGCTGTTTCCAGGACTTGTGTATTTTTGTGTTCCTTTTTGAGCTTGTACTGTTGTGATTTCCTTTTGCATAGCTCCCCATACCTTGATAATGACTCGTGATCAAGTGTTCTTGGATCGCAGTCATATATGTCTATTATCTCATCAAGTGTAACAAGGGCTTTACTTTTCTTCTTCTTCTTCTTCTTCAGAATGTTTCTTGATGCAGGGGAATGAGGTATGATAGCAAGAGCCTTTTGTTGCTCTATGTCTGTCATTGATTTCTTGGGAGGTGTGGTGTCATGGATAGGTTGCTCGGTCAATACCTATTGGTCGGTTGTAGACATCTCTACATCAACCTTGTCTTGATCTGCAGCCTTGTTTGCCTTTCCACTGTCCTCGGTGGGTGCATCACTTGGTTTATCCTCTCCAGTTTTATCTTTCTTCTCCCCTTGTTCTTCACCTTTGTCCATCCGTTTGTCTACTTATATCTCCAGTGGTGTATGTTGTGACTCAGTCATTATATTTATTGCTTGCATTAATAAAGGCATATTGCCTGGTATTTGTACTTGTGCAACATCAGTAGTTTCATGTTCACTTATTTGCTCGGTGGCAATATTGACCTCTTCATCAGCCTTGACATTATCATCAAAATCTCAATGAGATATATCCTATATTGTTATGTCTGTTGTTTCTCCTAATGATTGCAATATTTGAGGAATATCATCCATGGCCTTACTTTCCTCTGTAGTCAAGTCAATGGGATTGACATCCTCTGTGTCATTGATGAAAATGTGCTTGGGGCTCGGTGTGGCCTCCTTCTCCTCGGTGTGAGCAGTCTCGGTTAAAGCTAGTATCTTCTCAGGTGGATTGATGATTTGTGTCCAAATCTTATTTCTCTCAATGTCAATATCTTCGAGCTTGTTCTGCAATACCTTGTATGCTCTTGTTTTTGCAAAAAAATTCTTTGCATGCTCCTTCATTATTTCATCAATTTCTTCAACTGTGGAGTCGGGCATGAATGTAACTAGGGATTTCTCCCTCATCTATTTTTCAACATACCTTTCTTCTTCTTCTGAATCATCCTTCATAGAAATAAATACTACCTTAATATCTTCATCAGAATTAGTATCAGATTTTCAGATTTTTTCTCAACCAGTTAACAAGTGTTCTTGCCTTTGTCCTTGTAATCTCGGTTATCTCTTCTGTTAGAGTGTCGGTTTCTTCTATAGTCTCAGTCATCATTTATGTCATACTTCTTTTCATAAGATCTGTCATTGTCTCTTTCATCCTTTCTGTTGTTAGGGCATCTAGCAGCAAAATGTCCAATTTCTTTGCAATTAAAACATACCAATGATAATTTACCTTTATATCTTCCTTTACCTCTATGTAATCTCCTAGCCATTAGTGCTTCAAGTTCATCAAGTTCTTTCTCATCACTATCACTATCACTGTCATTTCTCACAGTGTGTTTGTTACTAGATTTTCTTATTTTCAAAGATGACTTGAATGCAGACTCAATAGTAGGTAAGACATTGTTGTCATAGTTGTTCATTGCAAATGAAATAAGTCTACCAATCAAACTATCAAGACTAACATTGTTACTAGCTACTGCTCTCATTTCTTGAATTGCAGATACTGTAATAGCATAAACATGTAGTAAGGTTCTCAGAATTTTACTTACAACTGTTTCTTCATCAAGTACTCCTCCTACTCCACAGATAGCATTAACAACTTCTTTGATTCTATCATTGTACTGAGTGATGTTCTCTCCTTCTTTCATTCTTAGGTCATCAAACTTTCCTCTTAGGCTTTCAACTGTAGCTCTCAGTACATTGGCATTTCTTCCATGTACTAGCTTGAGTTTGTCCCACATTTGCTTTTCAGAGGTGCATGATTTCACATCTTCGAATTCAACATCGGTTAGTGAAGAAGCAAGTTTTATCATCATAGAATTGTGTTCATGTTCTCGCTCAATTTATCAACAGTCAGAGGTCCAGTAGGTGCAACATATTCAGTATCCAAGTGTTGTGTAACATCATTTCCAATACCAGATAGATGAAGTTGTATCCTTCTTTTCCATGATGTAAAGTTGTCCTTGCTCAACTTAGGCACATCCCTTTTACTCATCTTGTGATCTTTAGCTTAAGTCCCTTTAAATTTTTCTTCCAAGCACCAAAGCTTTGATACCAATTGTTAGAATAACTGAGAAGGGGGGGGGGGGGGGGGGGNGGGTGAAATAGTGGCCTTAACATTTATTCCAAAAGATCCAACCAAAAACTTATCTCTCAAATATAATACCTTAAGTTATCTTACAGTCCCAATTTCATCAAGATGTATGTCATAAATAATTTTAACAAATATAAATTGATCGGTTAGATATACTGTTTATCTTTTTTGGACTTTACCGAGTAGCAGAAAATAAACTTAGTGTTAACCGACCAATCCAGTTTCAATAATGTACAAAAAAAAAAATCAATGCAATAAAACATATACACATTTGACACAGATTTTAACGTGGAAACCCAATATGGGGAAAAAACCACCTAGGACCGGTAACCCAAAATATTTTCACTCTTCTAAAGTGAGCTTAGTGAAGAGCCAACCCTATTAAAGGTTACAATACACACTATTAAGTGTGACCTTGTTAGAGGATTTAAAACCAACAGTTTGTCTTTTGACCTACCACTCGCTATGTCGTCAACAAAAAAACCTTTTGATACTCTTGAGTATCTCAATATAATAAGGACTCTTAAATCCCACTCGATTAAGAGATTTTATGAATCAATGGTTAAAATGATACAGTAAATGATCTGTTCAAAATACAACTTTGATTTGCAAATATTCAGATCTATTGTTAGTCCAATAATACCTCTTTGATCAATATATAATTCAGTTCCTTTGCTTTATTTATTTATTCTTCTCGGTGAATGCTCTGTCCTCTATTGCTCGGTGTCTGTATAATTCCTTTGCTCTATTCTTCAACCTGTATGATCAAATCTGCATGAAGAGTTCTATCTTCACACAAAATATATTCAACATTCTTCTCTTTTTGATAATGAATTCCTTGTCTCTTTATATAGACATGATTAGCTTCTCAATCTCCTTGTTTTTGTCGTAGATCTCTCCTTGATCCGTAAAACCCACCATGATTTTCTTTATCCTGTATTTAGCTCTCCTTTAGTTTGATTCCGTAAATCTCTCCTTGATAACTATGAATAAAATGCGCTTTTAATCTCCTTCCTTGCTTTATCTTAACTGATCGTTGATAATAAAACAATCAACCAGTCAATCCCTAAATTGTAGCTCTGCCAGCTAAGCAATTTTGTCATTGTTTAACTCCAATTATGCTCGGTCATTAACTCCAGTTATGCTCAGTCATTAACTCTTGCTATGTAACACTTGCCTGGTTACTGTTGTGCTCGGTATACACTGTGAACTGCTCGGTGTTCATTGTCACTCGATGTATACATACCTTTTATGTTTTATCGACCACATAAACTTTGTCTCTTCAGATCTTCAAGGTTATGACAATATGTGTATGAACAATCAAACCATATCAAGTTGACATCAATGACAATACAATACATTAACTGATTTAATGTCTTGCATTCACTTTTACAACTCGGTGCTCATCAACTTATCATCTTCAAACATTCAATCAATTATAGTTCATCATATATATATAATTTAAATAGGATATTCAACCTATTATATATAGATTATATATCACCACTCTTATCCCTTTTATCCAATGAGAAATTACAACTTCCGTTTACTATAGACTAATATTTATTATTTTTTTTTTAATGAATGCTAAAGATTTTTAAAATTTGATATGTCACACATCTTCTACATGAATTTTATTGTACATTTCACTCTAATTCCTTCATCTATTTCAACTATTTTTATTGCAATATATAATTATCATTAAAATGATAAATCATCTATTTATCTTACATGTCCCATCTCCCATTTGAAACATATTATTTATTTGTAAAAAAATATATTGGAAGAGTGCAAACTATATAATATATCTCGATTGGATATATCTCGGCCTCGTATATGTTGATTATATTGAAGATATACATACTAGTAATACAAGTCCAATAAAAGCCAACCCATTTCAAGTATTTTTATTACAATATATAATTTATAATTAAAATATTATTAATATATTAATCTTGCATGCTCCATATTTCATTGAAGATAAATTATTTTTATTTGTACAAATATAAAACTAATGGAAACGTGTAAAATATATGATTTGAATAGGATATCATTAGCAAGGTGGTACTTATACATGTATCCAATTTGAACTCTTCCTTAAATTTTCAAGGCAGTACGTATAAATTATTCAAGAGATACAGTTCTATTTCACCCTTTTTATTTAAATAAAAAATAAAAGACATCTTTTTTATTAAAGTATTGCACCATCCATGTAATCACACTTGCACCATGTATTTTGAAGGCATAATCTAAAATAGAATCACCAATATAGTTAGTAACATAGTAATCAATTAAACTCGATTCTTGTTGCACGAAAAAACATAATATTATGTATTTGTTATTTGCCAAAGATCATATAGTATTCCTCATAAATTTTCAATATAGTCCAATTATTATTAGCAAAGAGATCAAAATATATTGTCATGAAAATAAGCATGAATGATTTGTCATATTTCTTGAACAAAACAAAAAAAATCAGACTACTTACCATATAATATGATCTATAACAAGATTAAGAAACAATTGAGCTATCCTTTCCAGATTTTCTCCTTCGATAGTTTAGGGCAATAGCCACCTATTATAAGAAAGAATTACATGATACATGATATTTATAAAAGTACTAAAAAATGCTAAATAGAGGTAAAAATTTAACTCTTATCATGCTTAATGTTATAGCCAACTAATAAGATATCATGTTATCTTTTTATTAAACATGGTTGCAAATGTGACCCTTCAATACTAAATTGGGAGAAAATTGAAGTCTTAACCTTTTTCAGCTAGAAAATTTCATGCTTTTTTTGAATTTTAAAGTTAGATATTTTTCTGTGCATTTGGGTTTCTCCTTATTACCCATACATTAATCATAAGCCTTGTTTTGTTAGGTATGCGAAGACCAACAATAACAAAAGCTTTTCTAGATAAATTTAAAGATGTTATAATTCAAATTGAAATAATCAATAAATTTAAGCAAAATCCTTGTTCAATATTTTTGAGGAAATGAGATTATTATTAACTTATTAAAGGTTCTTTTGAATATGAGGACACCATAAGATGCAATATCAATTGATATGTAGTAAAAATAGTTTTGGTTACATAATTCCGTAGTGGGTACAATCATTTTATGGGTTATAGGTGATAGACACTTGTTGCCGAGAGTATGGAAACATTATCGTAGACACTCTTTCAAGTATTTAAGTGTCTTTAACTTATTGTCACGCATAGTTCGACCTCATAACAAAATATATATGCAAAAGTTGTAACTCTCTCTTAATGTGGTACGTGAACACACTTGTTTGTTTATTGGGAGAGAGTCATATATACTTGTTGAATGGACATGTAGAAGGGTTTTTGGTATGTTTTTTTATATAAATTTCTTACTACTAGCACTTGCATCTAAAGGAGGTGCAAGGGATACGCCGATAGGTTTTTTATTTGAAAGTTTGAATTTCTCTTGTAAAGTACAAATTTCCAAAACCTTTGTTGTTTACCATAATAATGCTTATTGCTCGTGTTGGACATATTTTTATAGCATTTGCCATGTTTGGATCACTGTATGTAGCCTCAATCATTATAGGCTTGTGTTTTGGAGGATAATGGTGTGTGGTTTATGTTGTCATTTCAGAGCTCTTTGGTCTGGAGTATTATGCTTCTCTTTACAATTTTGGAGCTACTACAAGCCCATTGGGGTCTTATCTTCTCTCTATCAAAGTGGTTGGAAAGCTATATGATAGAGAAGCTGGAAAGCAATATTTTTATGAACAATTATTGTATGGAGCTAAGGCAACTCCAACAACTCATAATAAGTTGACTTGCATAGGACATGAGTTCTTTCCCCTTAGTTTTATCATGTATTATGGACCGCAAATATGGTAGGTCTGTCTTAGTATTGCCGCATACATTTATTGGTATCTCTTAAGATAGTTCAAATTATAAAGTGCTATGATCTATTCGATATGCTATTATATAGAGGATAAAAACAATAAATTGATGATAAATCTAAAACAATCATAAAAATCTA
>MU223540.1:2940932-2951597 GCA_018584345.1 Thuja plicata | reverse complement strand
ACTTATTGCATAAGCTACTGCAAATGCTATTACTGCATTGTTCCTTCCTTCCTCTTGACACTGGCGCCATCCTACTTTCATAGCAGAAAAACCAGGTACTTGCGTGAGACAGGTTTTCATGGCAGTTCAGCGGTTTGAGCGTGAGACAATAAATGTGTTGTACGTTGCCGAGCTCGCTCGGGAGGGAAAGCCTATCGGCTTAAATATATTTATGTAGAATTTTTTAAGATTATAACATTATGGGAGATTTTTTTTTAATAATTTTTCTATCATTTTAATTATTTTATTAAGAATTTTGTCAAATTATATCTGACATTTTTTTTCTATTGAGAGAAAGGACTGTCATTTCTAGGAAAAAATGATAATTTTATTTATAAGTATCCAATGTTGGAGAAAATTTAATGTCCTTCTCTTATGGTGTGTTTAACTTCTAACTCAAGAGCCATAAAAAAACTTATACTTATGCCACCTAAATCGATTCTAAATTATTCTTCACTAGGGAAGTTTAGCCTCTCCTCTTCTTTGTTCATCAAGATTTTAGTATCCAAGAGAAACTATGTACATATCTTTTAAGCATGGGCTCGAGCCAAAATATCATAATCCTCTAAAAACCAACAAGGCATCTCAACCAAAATAGAAGCCAAAGAATCTCTATCCTTTGGTGACCCTCCAACATGCCAATGGAATGACCTCTCACCACTTATTGGAGGTGTAGCTACCCACAAATATTTTAAATATTCCTTTGCCAACTCACTAATGCTGAAACACGCCCATTCTCAACTCACTTCTTTGCCAACAGAGAATTCAATACCTTCGCACATTTCACACTCTTATTCCTTCATCTATTTCAACTATTTTTTATTATAATATATTATAATTATAATTAAAATAGTAAATAATATATTTATCTTACATGTCCCATCTCTCATTTGAAACATATTATTTATTTATAATTAAAAAAAAAGGAGTGCAAACTATATAATATATCTCGAATGGATATATCTTGGCCTCTTATATGTTGATTATATTCAAGATATACATGCTAGTAATAAATGTCCATTAAAAGATAACCTATTTAAATTATTTTTATTAAAATATATAAATTATAAAATAGATAATATCAATTTGTTTATCTTACACGTTCCATATCTTATTGAAGATATATTATTTTTATTTGTATAAATACAAAATTAATGGAAGAGTATATATATATAATTTGAATAGGATATCTCAACCTATTATATATAGATTATATATCACCACTCTTACCCCTTTTTATCCAATGAGAAATGACAACTTCCGTTTACTATTGACTAATATTTTTTAAATATATTTTTAATGAATGCTAAAGATTTTTTAAATTTGATATCTCTCACATCTTCTACATGAATTTTATTGTACATTTCACTCTAACTCCATCATCTATTTCACCTATTTTTATTGTAATATATAATTATCATTAAAATAATAAATCATCTATTTATCTTACATGTCCCATCTCCCATTTGAAACATATTATTTATTTGTAAAATATATATTGGAAGAGTGCAAACTATATAATATATCTCGACCTCTTATATGCTGATTATATTGAAGATATACATACTAGTAATAAAAGTCCAATAAATAGGGGCTTGCAGAAATAGAGAGATATATAACAAGATTCATATTGAGGGCGACTCTATGTTAATAGTAAATGCTTGCATCAAGCGATCTATTCATAATTGGAAGCTTGCATATATTTTGAAACAAGTATGGCATTTATTAGATTCTTTCCAAAAACACTCATATATCTCACACACCACGCGAAGGTAATCAGGTGGCGGATTTGCTAGCAAACTGGGGATGTGATGGGCTATACTTTGATTCCTTAAATCCTTTGGAATTTTTTCAGACACATGAACAACTTGGTAAGTTGGTAAATAGAGAGACCTTGCATGTGTAATTAGAGGTTTGGTCTGATAAAAGCCAACCCATTTCAAGTATTTTTATTACCATATATAATTTATAATTAAAATAATATTAATCTATTAATCTTACATGCTCCATATCTCATTGAATAATTTATACGCTTTTAATAAATGCTAAAGTTTTTTTAAATTTGACCTCTCACATTTTCTAGATGAATTTTATTTATAAAATATAAATATGCTAATAAGTTAAGTCCAAGGAAAACCAACCAATTTCAAAAAAAATTATTTCACCACCTTCTCCCTCAACAATAAAAAATGCAAGACATTATTTTTATTTGTACAAAAACAAAATTAATGGAAGAGTGTAAAATATACAAAATGAATAGGTTATCTGGACCTGTTCTAAATAGATTATATAATATGTTCGTATTCAATAGAAAATGACAACTTTCCTTTTACTATAGACTGTCGTTTTTAAATTTGATATCTTAATATCTTCTACATAGATTTTATTTATAAAAAAATAGATATGACAATAATACAAGTCTAAGAAAAACCAACTCATTTCAACCATTTTTATTTCGCTAAGATCTCCCTCAACAATAAAAAAATTGGAGAAGACATGAAATCATGATACTTCAATCCACGTCCATTAAATGATATTGCAACACTATTTTTGCCTTGTTTTTGTATAGGTTTATCTATTTAAGCGAATCTTTGACACTATTCTAGATTAAACACCACCATTCTTATTCGTTCTTATCTAATTAGAAATGATGACTTTCCTTTTAGTGTAGACTTGTTGTTTTTATGTCTCTTTAATGAATACTAGTAATACAAGTCCAAGGAAAACCAACCCATTTCAACCATTTTTATTTCACCACCTTCTCACTCAACAATAAAAATGGAGAATACCTAAAATCACGCTCCTTCAATCTACATCCTCTAATCTCATGTCCTCATTGTGCTGCTTAAATTAATTTTCTGCTTAAATTTAAGCAGTAGAGTGTTCCGACACATGTCTTTATCATTTTGTTTCCATCTCCTTTTTATTTGCCTACAATTTTGCTGTCACATTTATTTGTAACAAAAATAACTAAAAAATTGATTTAAAAATAATATTTAAGAGGCTGTTAAGCAGAAAACACTGCCATCCATGGGGCCACCAGCTCCACAAATAGTGCCACAAAAAGTTAAGCACGACTGCTATCAAAAATAAGATAAACAACAGCATGGGGGCATGCTATATATATATATATATATATATATATATATATATATATATATATATAGTCGAATATATAATATGAATAAGATGTTTGAACTTATTATATATAGACTATATTATAGATACATATACTCTCTTTTATACATAAGTGAAATCACCTCCTTAAATCCACATATATTAATCATACTCCTTCACTCCACACCCATTAAATTTTGCATAAATAAACTTATGTTCTTAATACAGTTCAAAAAGGACCAACTCATTAAAAAAAAAAATTCACCACTTTTTCCCTCAACAATAAAAAAATATAGAATACAATAATATGATTCTCCTCTAATCGACATGCATTAATCATGCTCCTTCAATCTATACCCATTAAATCAACCCATTTAAACATATGTATTTCACCACCACTCCCCCTCAACAATTAAAAATTGAAGAATACATTAAAATCTCAAGCTTTCAATCCACATTCATATTATATGATATTGTAAAATAATTTCACCACATTTCTACTTTGGCCCTTACTCTCTAACTTTCAAGCGAATCTTTGACAATAATATTCGACAAGCAAGACTATTTCAACCTTGTTTCTCCTTCGATTTTCCAAAATTCCATAAATGTGAATATTACAAATTATCGTACAGTTTTATTTATTTAACCTCTCGCTGAGTTGGAGATTGAAAATGGCTTTGCTGGATACTCCAAAATTCCACCAACTCTGTTTTCTACTCTGTCTTTTGCATTCTCATCTGCATACGAATATTTGGCAATAATATTCTCATTCATACACTATTTAAGCGCTTAAATTCATTCTCATTCTTACACACTAAATCTTTTGCTGAGCTTTCAAAAATGGCTTTGCTGGGTATTCCCATGTCTGTGAACAAAAGTTCACGTTATTTGACGGCAACGGGGAAGAATGTCATTGCCAACAAAACTAATGGCGGCGCTCCTGTTCTGAGCTCCACTGGTTTTGTCAAGCGAAAAAGGCAGGAGTCCGTGAAAATGGGGGCCACAGTGGCGTCTCCGTCAATAGACAGAGAAAGGGGGGTGAAGTACCCAAAACATCCAGCGTGGGAGAGCGTAAAACAGGAGCGTTGGGAGGGCAAGCTTGAAATTGAAGGCCAAATTCCAGATTGGCTGGTGTGTATATATCCTTATCATTTTGTAAACTTTTTTCGAATCGGTTATATGTGAGAGGGTAAAAAAAAAAAAAAAAGGTTATTTAAACATGTCGTTGGAATTATATTTTCTATTGTCTTATTACCGATTTGTTTTGACAACCAAAAAAAGTGTATAATTGATCTAATACCTAATGCACAAATGCTTCAATAATCACACACTATGGGTACCAATAAAGTTGTACAATTGATCTAATTAGTATCTTTTTTTTCCTCAAAAACTGGACCGCTATTGGCTTACTAGATGATTTTAGTGGCTTTTAATTTGTGAAACCCAATCAATCGTAATTGGAACACGAATGGTAAGAGATGCTCTTCCCCTAATCTTAGTAATGAATTTCATATTTGTCAAGCATCTTCCTAGTTATTAAGGTCATGAAGTAATGAGAAATGAAAAATCAGTGCATTGCTCACGAGGAAATTCTACATGGTTTGTGTGTAGAATGGTACGTACATACGAAATGGACCAGGAGTGTATGACGTAGGTGATGAAGATTCCAAGAGCTTTTTTGACGGGTATTTTATAGTTCATTTTTTATTTGTTTCTAGTATATTTTGACATTAATCTCATCATTTAATCTTAGAGAGTGTAAGTTGTTAGTGTTGGGTGACTAATTTAAGGTTTTACAAACAACCTTGTTATGGTTAATCATATTTTGAAAATAATTAAGTTATTTTTTAATGCATGATATCTAATAATGCCTTTCGTTGCTTTTCTTGTGACAAGATATGCAACTTTAGTTCGCCTTCACTTTAAGGATGGAGGCTTGACTGCAGGGCATGCACAATTACAATCAGAAGCTTACAAAGCTGCTATGAAGAATAATAAAGTTTGTTATCATGAATTTTCAGAACCTCCAAAACCATCAAATATAATTTCAGCTATTAAGAACATGGTGGGAGTGGTAACTGGTGATGCAATTACAGATAATGCGATTATATCAGTTTATAGGTTGTTATTATTTTTCTTCAATAGTATTATGTATGCAAAAATAAATAAATATGATAGTTTTTTTACTTGTGGGGTTTAAACTGTGTGTGACACTTTTCATCGTTCACATTTCAAATCGTTCTACATGATCCA
This sequence comes from Thuja plicata, assembly GCA_018584345.1. Taxonomy (NCBI): domain Eukaryota; kingdom Viridiplantae; phylum Streptophyta; class Pinopsida; order Cupressales; family Cupressaceae; genus Thuja; species Thuja plicata. The sequence continues at coordinate 2,946,188 of MU223540.1, read as the reverse complement.
TCATCAAGATGAAATAAATAGTTAGAAAGCAAAAATCATGTACTATGATTGAAAATATTAATCACACATACTATAAACCAGAAGTGAAGAAAAGTAATACTATGAACTATAGCGTGACTGTAAGAAATATGATTGCAAGTACTTACGATAAATTATTTGTATCGTACAGATTAGGTGATGGGAGGGTCCTTTGCTTTACTGAAACTATGAAAGGAAGTATTGAAATCAACCCAAACACATTGGAAACCATTGGCCCCTTTAAGTACACTGACAATCTACGGGTAGTTAATTTTTCCATTTACACATTTGCTTGTGATGTAGATCACTAGGTTCAAGTAGATTTTAAATATTATTATATGCCATGAGATGGTTTATAGATTCTAAATTTGAACTATTTGTCATATAATACACACACGGGTACCACATTATTAGTGTGTTTCTAAATTATAATAGTTTTAGAATTATTATTTTATTTACTATTTAAAAGCTCTAATTAAAATATTTGGTTTATTATTTTCAGGGTTTCAACCAATCAGGGCACCCTATTGTGTCTGATAGCGAATTTATTTCATTGCTCCCAGATTTCATCAACCCAGGCTACCTTGTTATTCAAATGCTTCCTGGAACTAATCAAAGAAATTTAATTGGAAAGGTAAAATTATTTCTCTAAACATAAACAAGTTGTATGCTATGTTTTTAAAAAAAAAATTTATGTGAGCAACTACTCTCTACTTAAATAATTGACATTATAGTTTATTTTCACCATGTTATTTTTTTATTATCTTAAAGAAATGATTATATTCATATGGTCTACCCCTCTCAAACCCAATTAAAATCAAAACTAGAACTCAAATAGGTGTTGTAAATATTATATTGAGTAAAATTTAACAAACAACCTACATTGCAATAAACACATGCAATAATATTCTAGTGCAAATAATCCAGGTGAATTGTAGAAGTGGCACTTCTGTAGGATGGGTGCATTCATTCGCAGTAACCGATAATTACATCATTGTTCCCGAAATGCCAATGAAATATTGTCTTAAGAATTATTTAAATGGGGAGCTCTTACAATGGAATCGAGATTCCAAGGCATTTATGCATGTAGTCTCTAAAGAAACAGGAGAAACGGTATGTATATTTATGATTCGATTATGTAAATAACTATATTCGTAGAAGCTTAATTGGATAAATCTATTAAAAATTAGGCTAATTGGATAAATATATCATAGGTTGCTTCTGTTGAGGTTCCTCAATTCATGACTTTTCACTTCATCAATGCTTATGAAGAAAAAGACAAGGCCGGTGACAAGTTGATGTCAATTGTAGTTGATTGCTGTGAATATTATGCTAGTGCTGAAATATTGGAAAGAACACGCCTAGAAGAATTAAGATCATTTGATGGAAATGATATTCTTCCAAATTCAAGGTGATTTCCTTTTTTATTATAGTTATTTATTGTGGAAATTATCCTCATTTTTATATTTTTCAATGGTGGTATGAATAATGATATTCAAGTCCTAATCACCTTTATTGTATTCCAGAAGGTAGTTTGATAATAATACACAACTAAAAGTTCTAAAAAAATATTATTTTTATTTTATTTCTATATTGAATGAGGTGATATATAGACTAAGAAAGTAAATTCATTTTCTTTAAATAGAGTAGGACGCTTTACTATACCCCTCAATGGTAGTCCAAGAGGAACATTGGAGACTGCAGTTCCTCCAGAGGAGCATGGTAGAGGGATAGACATGTGCACTATTAATCCAAAATATAGAGGAAACGAGTATCGTTATGTATATGGATGTGGAGCAAAGCGCCCTTGCCATTATGTCAATTCTCTCACAAAGGTTACACCATCTTTCCTTTACTTCTTAAAATCAATAACATGGATATATATGGATGATGTTTTTTAATGAATTATGTAGATTGACTTGAAGGAGAAATCAACAAAATTCTGGTACGAGGAAGGAAGCATTCCATCTGAACCCTTCTTTATAGGTCACCCTAGAGAAAATGCAGAGGATGATGGTGAGAATCTTAGAACTAAAGGAAAGCATTAATTATGTTTATAACTTTATTTTTTAATTTATATTAATTTAACCTATTTGTGTTGCAGGAGTGGTGATTTCTATAGTGACTGGTAAAGATGGTGATGGTTTTATAGTAGTTTTAGATGGATCTACCTTCATGGAAATTGCTCGTGCAAAGCTTCCTTATGGACTCCCACAAGGCCTACATGGTTGTTGGATTCCTTCTTTGTAGACTTGATAATTGTGTTTTATTTGAATTGAATTTAAGGAAAAGCTAGAATTATAATGTACCCCACTTTAAATTATTATGTATATATGTAATTTAATGAAATTTTCTCAATGTCAAATATTTCTTATGGATTCCTAGGTAGCTTACATGACTGTTGAATTCCTCTTCTCTCTAGACTTGATAAGTGTATTCTTTTGGTGATTTGCTTAATGGATAGTATTTGTAAGAATCTTGTTACTTAAAACCTTTGGTTTTTATGTTAGGTTTAGGGGAAATATAAGTTTGTATGACCAAAAAGTTGGCTGGATTGGGAAAGTAGCGAGTGAGGGCTCCTCTCTCCTACATTTTGATCATTCTTAGGATTAAAAAGGTAATATTGTGAATATATCAATTTTTTTTTAGAGAGTGGAAAGGAATATAAAAAGAACATGTGAGTTCAAAGACTAAATATGTTTGACTATTTCTTCTAAAATAAGTAATGTCAAACTAGGGGCCCTTAAGATAAAATGTTGAGCCTAATTTGATTTCATTAATCCACATTATTTTCACTTAGTAAATAAAATATAATGGACATCTATTATATTTATAGAACATGGATACATTTAAAGGTAAATTTATAGTTTCATGAGCCAAAATACAAAAACTTGTTATATTAATAACAATACTATTCTAGCTAAAGTTCGTATTGGATCCAATCAAGATCTTCAAATACTTATTCAATTTCATTAACCACTACATTTTTTTTCTTTCTTCCTAGCCTTTATTTCTATACCAAGTTGTTATTATACCTCTAATAGTTCTATTTGGGTATTTGTGAAAATCAACCCACTTTTCCTTTTCCTTTTGCTTTGATACATTTAGGATCATTTTTATAATTCTAATGATATACAAATATTTAATCAATTAAAGATAAAGTAGTGTTGTAAATTGTATTCCCTTAAAAATAATACACTCCTTTTTGAGCCCTTGTCTTTGTATGCCTTCCCATATATAATTTCAAGCTTATTTGGGTCCTATTACATCATATTAAGGTTCTAATTTCGCATCACATATCCCAACACACATTGCTACCTTTTGGATGTCCTAATTTGATTGGTCCATGTCGTAGGTGTTTGGATCCATTCTATCCAAATAGGTCCATGACTCCTTTTGACGATGACATACCAAGTTTATTGGGGAATTTGGGCCCATAGTAGTGTTTTCTTTTTCATTTACAAATCCAATCTTGATTTTTTTATATGTCCATTGGAAGTCATCCTAAATGAGAAAATACCTTCGCAACCCTATATAAGAGCATCTTTCCTAATTCATTTTCATCCATCCTAAATAATCTTAATCAATTCCAAGAGAAAGTATTATGAGTGATTTTCTTTAGATCTAGGCATTAAGGAGTAGAAAGTTACAACAATATTCATGCAAGTGTATTTCCATGATTGATCTTGTCTTGTCATTTCACATGCTATTGTATCAAACCTCAAGGATCATATTCGAAGAGCATTCTATCACCATCATCATCAAGAGAAAAAGATTCTAGTTTGAAAATTTTGGATTACATATTCATGAAGTACAATCTAAGATGAACATATCCAGACTTTGAAGGAGTAGAAAATCCTGGTAATTGTTAATTAGCCACAATTATCAATACCTTTTTTCATGAAATTTAAGGGAGATGACCTATATGATATCCTAATCCATAACCTATTCACAAAATTTGCATTATACATCTTAAGGTCAATGACACTTAGCTAGATCTATCTTCATAATTTATATATTTTTTAATGTAACTTATTGTCTATGCAGATTATTGTCATATTTGCATTTGTTTCCCTAGATCTTGCATTGTCAATTTCTAATCATATCAAATCGATCAAATCAAAAGAGAACTATCAAAACCAAAGTGTCCAACTTTCCTGAGTGGATGAAGTTGACCCTTGATTGGTTTCTCCCCAAAGAATGTAGTTGGAAATGGTTCATAGTTTTCATTCTTAGACTAGATCTCATCGTTTCCCCCACATTACGATTTGGTGTATCCTACACCTCTTACATTTTTTTGCATAATTTCAATTGAGATTTTTTAGATCTGATTTTTCATCACACATTTCATATAATCCATTTGGTTTGCACATTCACATGTGATTATATTTTTTTAATAGTTATAGTTATCAAAATCATGTGTTGAATGATGATTTATTTCACTTGATTTTGTTAAATGATGATGATCCTAGTAGGGTCTCTTGACATCTTTCTCGCTCAAGCACATTATGGACAAGAACATTGGAAGAGTGCCTTTCCACACAACCATGAATCATTTACACTTCCCTAGAATCCTTCCTAACTTGAAGGATGCCTGGCTCTACATGGACACCTAATAAATAGTAGCCGGTAGGGTGATGGAATATGATGTAGTATATTGTATCCACATTCTAAAGTGCTAATGTAATGAGAACATGATATGAGAGAGAGTAAAGAACATAATGATCCAAATATAAAGCACATACTAAGAGATCCAAGTAATCCTTGGCCAAAGCCTCTTTGGGCTAACTACCTAGCATATAAGTTAAGGTAGAGACTCACTCTTCTCTAGAAACTTACCAAAGAAATATGCAAAAGCCCAAATTGCCTTAGAGAAATAAGAGCAAGGGCATCGATTATATAGAAAATTGAAAGAGAGGTTACATTATGGTGTTCAGCCATATTCACCAATATTACAACCATAATATTAAAGACCTACAACTATCAACTACAAACATAAATATACACAACCATATATTTAATATGGGACTCAATAGTCAAGAAAGACATCAAGTATTCTAGAAAGGAGGCCAAAGTCAATAACAGCTGCCAATGGGAATTAATAGTGCTGCCATTCTCCCCCATAATGACCATTGGGAAGAACATGAAGTAAATCTCTGAGCTTCTGGAACCTTTCACGAGCTAGAGCCTTTGTGAAGATATCTACAATCTGATCTTCTGTACTGCAGTACACAATTT
>MU223540.1:2884997-2898890 GCA_018584345.1 Thuja plicata | reverse complement strand
CAAGGAGTTAAGCTACCCCCAGATTTCAAAGTGGAAACACTTGTGACTAAAGAAGAAGAGATTGAGACTACCAAATTGCAAAAGATGATTCAAGATATGCAAAACCAAATTAGCCAACTTGTAAAGGATAAGGACAAACCCGAACAATAGTTCACGATGGAGAGCATCTATCCTTTTCCTTTTGATATGAGTCTTCATATGCCACCTTTCCCTAAGGGCGTGGAACTCCCTAAGTATGATAAATATCTGGGTACCACCGATCCTCAGGATCATCTAAGAGAATTTGGGGCCTTATCTATGGAGTTCATTCATGATCAAATTTATTTAATGTATCTCTTTCCCCGAAGTCTACGTGGACCTGCTCTAGAGTGATTTTCTCGACTACCCATCGGCATTAAGACTTTTGATGAGATCAAAAATCTCTTTATCCAGCATTATTCTCACAACATACAACATCCCATCAACATCAGGGACCTTTGCAATCTCAAGCAGAGACAAGGAGAGCCATTCCTGACATTTCTCCAGAGATGGAGATAGCTTTGCACCAAGTATCCTCGTAAAATACCTGAATCTGAGAATCTCAACATGTTCTTGTACAATCTCACTCCTGATTTTGGGTATCAGGTACAAATTCAAGGTCCCCTCAATTTTGACAGCATGATTAAGCAAGCTGTGAGGATAGAGGTGTTTATGGTTAAGAAAGGGGAATTAACTTTGTAAAAAGACAACAAACAAGGTTCCTCCTCTTCCAACAAATATAAAGGGAAGTTTGTCAACAAGAATAGGGACGTTGTGAATGATGGAGTGGTTGATAATGTGACCCTGACTCCTTCAAAACTAGTTTTCAATCTCACTTCTAGTATACAAGCGATCAAAACTGCTGAAAGGGCTGCAACAAACACTCAGCCCCCTTCCAGATTCTCGAGCAACAAACCTTGGGCCCCTCGACCCAAGCATGAATTCACTTCCTTGGGAGAACCGCTTGATGTAGTTTACAAGACTTTGGTGCAAAAACATGTTCTCACTCCTTTGGACAAGCATCCATATGATCCACAACCATGACCCCATTGGTGGAATGACAACAGATACTGTGACTATCACCAGAACAAGGGTCATAATATTTCTACTTGTCTTTAGTTGCGCCATAAGGTCCAAGATTTGATTGATAATGGTGATATTGTTGTGTATAATCATAATAAGAATTCAGATCAGCGGGAATTTAAAGATCCCTTTCCTCCTCATGAGAAAGGTGAGTCTTCTAACACTAAGAACAACAATGCCAATGTTAACTACATGCATACCACTAATGACAATGTCATCAACATGATCAAACCTGTCAAAGTTGAGTATTGTGATGTGATTACTATCAAGGGGAGTGGGGATGCTCCTAAGACTAAGACCTTGTTTTTCTTGAGAGGCCCTAGGTCTCGCTCGTCTAAACCTGAATCATCTTAGGATTACGCAAACATCGTTACTAGATCCCATGCTAAGATCACTCTCAAGGGCCCTGAGCCTCTTGCTACTAAATCTGCATCGAAGTAACCCATAGATAAATTTGTTGTTGGCCCTACCAACAAGACCATAAAAGTGGTCCCCACACCTCCTACTTCTAATTATAGCATTCTCGACCAGCTGCAAAGAACCAATGCTCAAATAACCATCTTTGAGCTGTTGAAGATCTCGCCTGCTCACAGGCAGATTCTAGATAAAGCCCTCGCAGAGGCTAACATCCCCAAAGACATTAATCTTGATTAGTTTCAATCTATGGTGGGTCAGTTGACTTCACCACACTATTTGTCTTTCTCAGAAGAAGATGACCATTCGGTCAGTCACCCGCATAACGCTCCTTTGCATATAGAGGTCATGATTGGGAAAAACTCATCCGCCACGTCCTTATTGATAATGGTGCTAGCCTCAACATCTTCTCTGGTCGCTTTCTTGCTTAGCTAGGCTATAATGAAGATCACATAGATTCCTGCAAGAAAAATACTATCAAAGCCTATGATGAAGAAGAAAGAAAGTCTAAAGGTTTAGTTGTGCAACCCATTTGGGTTGGACCTGTTGAAAGAGATGTCACTTGTCAAGTATTGGACATTCCTCTTGCTTATAACATCTTGTTGGGAAGACTGTGGATTCATGAAATGCAAGCGGTTCCCTCTATGTATCATCAGTGCATCAAGTTTCCTTTCCATGGCATAGAAGTGACAGTTCCTGCTAATATGGGCTCTTCTTTTAATACACTCACATAGTCAGCTGATAGTTTTGTTCCCGCTAATAGAGAATTCATAGAATTCTATGATGCCAAGCTTAGAGACATGGAATAGACTTTGAAAATCAAAGACATAGGCATGGGGGGGGGTATCAAATAGAACCCATGGTATCATTAGCATCTCTACCTCCGTCTCCTCATTCTTACGGGAGACCTTATGAGAATAATAAATCTTCTACTACTCCTCCTGAAATAGTTTATGATGGTGCCTTTGTACAAGCTTCAACACCATTAGAAGATGAAGATGAGGAAAGAGCTATTAAAGCTTGGCTTTAAAAAGGAAAGGACATATCTAAGTAGACTACCCCAGCTCATGAACTAGATCCCAATAGTGAAGGTCTTAAAATCATGAAATATTTTGGATACAAAGGGAGTTTTCCAATAGGGATGAATGGTAATGGGATAGTTGAACCAATTAAAGCTACGGGTCAAAGAATGAAAGATACAACTGGTTTAGGCTTCAAGAAGATCCCATTCCATCTAGGGATTAACAAATTTGTATCTGAATCTGAACCTGGACCAGAACCAGAACCTGAGGGTACGACTACAGTTGACACCGCAAAGGATAGCTCTGATGAGGATTACTTTCCTTATCCTATTCCTCCAGATCTGGCAGCATTCTTTGCTGAGCTAGATGTCGTCAAAACACATGTCAGTGCAGCCAAGGCTGGCAGTGACTCTAATGGTACTGTTCTATTCACTCCTCTAACATATGAACAATGGAAAGTGTCACAAGACCCTAGTTTCTAGGGTGAATGATACATAACATCACAGTTTCAAGAGAAGTTTGTGCAAGAACAGGCTGGTGTCACAAGAACTCTCAAACCTTTGTGGTGCAAACATCCAATTCAGTGTTCAGACATAGATTCCCATGAATATGAGTTTGATAGTCTTTTAGAAGGATCCTTTGACAATAATATTGATACTACACATACATCTGAAAACTTTCTCAACATAAGTGAAGGGTCTAGTGTAAGGTCTAATAAGTTTGATTCCATAAATGTTAACATGTCTTCTACTACAGACACTAGGAGTCAGAGGGATTTGAATAGACCTTTGGATGAGATTTCTCTAGGTCTTAGCTTACCAGTTCGCGCTTTTGATGATTATACCATGAATGCACTTGAACCCGTCACTTCTCTCTCACTCCAACATCCCAAGCTAATAGACTCGAATTCCCCTTCCTCATCCAATGAAGTCCTCACATTCTAGAATGACTATGCTCTAGCCTGTTATCTCCACATTGTTGAACCTGTAACATCCTCCACTAGCGAAGACAATGTCAACGTGACCTCAACTGATATCAAGTATCTTAGTCATAAAATCAAAAAGAAAAAATAGGCGTATCAAGTATCAAGTATCTTAGTCATAAGTGATATTGTGGCAGTGTCAGAGCCAAAAAAGGTAAAAAGAATAGACGTATCTGAAAGTGAAAACCTCTCTGAGGTTCCTAAGGATGAGATACTTGATGTGCTTCTGAGTCATTCCCAGGAATGATCATCGGTGCTAATTGAGCCAACTTAGCTAGTAAATTTGGGCATAGAAGAACATCCACACATTATTCATGTGGCTAAATCATTGTCTACAAAAGAACTCAAAGAATTCACAGATTTCTTCAAAGAGAAAAAGAAAAAATTTGCATGGACATACTTTGACATGCTCGATGTAGATCCTGATCTTATCATGCACCACCTGTCAATAACTCCTGGAGTAAAATGAGTCAAGCAAAAACTCAGAAAAATGCATCCACATGTGGCTCTACTTGTCAAGGCAGAATTAGAGAAACTTCTAAAAGTTGGGTTCATCAGAGAAATTGACTATGTAGAATGGATCTACAACATAGTTCCAGTGTCGAAGCATGAAAAATCTATTAGAGTTTGCACAGACTTCAGGGACTTAAACAAGGCATGTCCAAAAGATGATTTCCCACTACCCAACATTGATATGATTGTGGATATGACAGTAAGGTACAAAATGTACTCCCTAATGGATGATTTCTTTGGCTACAACCAAATCAAAATTGTGCCAGAGGACTAAGAAAAGACCACTTTCACTTGTGCATGGGGCACTTTCTATTGGAATGTTATGTCTTTTGGTCTCAAGAATGCTGGAGCCACGTATCAGAGAGTAGTCACTACTATATTTCATTATATGATGCACAAAATAATGGAGGATTATGTTGATGAAACCCTTGCTAAAAGCATGGATAGGAAGGCACATCTTATTGATATAGGCCCTATACTGGATCATATGGAAAAGTTCAGACTACGTCTCAATCCTAAAAAATGTGTATTTGGAGTAACTTCCCAAAAATTGCTTGGTTATATAATCTCTGCAAAAGGTATCGAGGTGGATCCTGAAAAGGTGCTAGCTATCATGGAAATGCCTCCACCTTGCAATATTAGTCAAATGAGAGGTCTTCAAGGTCAGATTTAGTCTATCTAGCATTTCATCTCACAGCTAGCTGACAAGTCACATCCATTTACTAAGACTCTACATAAAGGTGTGACCTATGAATGGAATAAAGAATGTGAACAAGGTCTTCAAAAAATCAAACAATATCTGGCTAATCCACCTATATTAATTCCTCCTATTCATGGGAAGCCATTAATATTATACATCTCTGCTACAAAAACATCTTTGGGTGCTCTATTGGCCCAAGAAGATCAAAATAATAAAGAAAGAGAAATCTATTACATTAGCAGAACATTTGGTCTCCTATGAAATGAATTATTCTGTCATTGAGAAAGCTTGCTTGGCGGTGGTGTTTGCTTCCCAAAATCTATGACATTACATGCTTGCTCACACTACAAGGCTCATTACAAAATTTGATCCATTAAAGTACTTAGCAAAGCTGCCCTCATGGGTAGATTAGCTAAGTGGGTTATGATACTCAGTGAATTTGACATTGAGTATGTGGAAAGAAAAGCTATCAAAGGGCAAGCAATTGCAAATCAATTGGGTGAGGCACCTATTGTATACTATCAACCAGTAAGGATTGAGTTCCCAGATGAGTCCATCATGCTTCTCACACATCAGGCATGGACCATGTTCTTTGATGGATCATTCACCCAGCAGGGGTCAGGCGTCAAAATCTTGTTCATTACACCTCAACGGTATTCATTACCAAAGGCTTACAAAATGTTGTTTCCTTGCACAAATAACACTGCCGAGTATGAAGCCTTGATTAATGGATTAAAGATCGCTATTGAATAGCGTGTTGATGAGCTAAAGGTCTTTGGAGATTCACAGTTGGTTATCAATTAGGTGAATGATATATACCAAACAAAAGATGAAAAATAGGTGCCTTATAAAAAAATGGTTGATGATCTCAAGAAATACTTTGCACACATTACTTTCCAAAAAATTCCAAGGGTAGATAATAAAGCAGCTGATTGCATAGCTACTCTGGCTTCCATGTTACAAATGCTAGAAAATGACTTCCGACATGAATTCCTAGTGGAAACATGAATCCCCTGAATCCCGGATGATCTATTTAGTCATTAGACATGACTCATCCCGCTACCACCATATTTACTCCTACCTTCATGACCAGATCATTTTGGACACTTACACCTAAAATTAGAAATGTCACTTAATCCGCAGTGCTTCATGGTTTGTCATCATAGCTAACAACTTATATAGGCGAGGTCTAGACGGTACCCTCCTTAGGTGTTTAGAACCTGATGACTCCAAGCGTGCGTTAGTAGAGGTGCATGAAGGCGTCTATGGGTCTCACTCTAATGCCCTGACACTGGCTTGCAAACTTATTAGAGCTAGTTACTATTGGTCGGATATGGAAAAAGAAGCTATACAATTTGCTAAATCTTGCAAACAGTGCCAACTTCATGGAAATATGATCCACGCTCTTGCCAAGGAGCTCATTCCTTTCATCAGCTTTTGGCCATTTCAGTAGTGGGCCTTTGGCTTGGTGGGTCAGATACATCTGTCTTCTTCAAGGGGATGTAAATACATCATTACTGCAACAGACTATTTTACCAAATGGGTTGAGGCAGTGCCCCTCATCGTAGTTGATGGCAAGTTTGTGGCCATGTTTATACTAAACTACATTATCTGTAGATATGCTGTACCCTCATCAATAATCACTGACAATGGGGGGCAATTCAAGAACAAGGATCTAAAAGAATTATGTGCTAAGTTCATAATTATTCAGTACTGGTCTTCTATCTATTATCCCCAGGGTAATGGACAGGCGAAAGCTTCAAATAAGACTATTCTCAAGATCTTACACTGCACAGTACAAAAATTTGGATGGGACTAGCATCTCCAGATTAATTCGGCTTTATGGGCTTACCACACCAGTATACGGACACCAACTGGGGCCACACTCTTTGCTCTAGTTTATGGTGCAGATGTAGTGCTTCCTATTTGTTAGCTCTTTTTCTTGCAGAATTGATTATAATGACAATAAATGACAGACTCTCTTTTACCCAGGTTAGATTCTCACAAGGAAAAGGGCTAATTAACAAGGATAGAAAATCCTTCTACACTTTGGGTTCCACACACCCAGTTGGGTACACCTTTAACAGAGCATCAGCTTTTAGCAATTTTAATCAGTGGATTAAGGACTGGAGATCCTTCTTCTTTTTATGCCATTTAGGCCTAGGAAGGCTAACCTATTGATTCACTCTCCAAGGAATCAAAAATATGAATTGTACTAAGTACAATTAACTAGACATGTATTTGGAATAATATAAGTATAATGATTGATTGAATTTGAATTTGATGATAACAACCACTTATCAACATTTATGACCAGTGCCTAATGATGGGTGATAGAGTCAAAATAGAGCATAATTATACTAGAAATAATCAATGGAAATACAAATGAACCCCAAATAAAATGCCTTACAAACTATCCTCTCATCCTCACACCCCTGTATCAAATCCTTGCATAAACCCTAATCCTCTGCAATCATCTATAAGATTTAAAACTTTCCTTGAAAGCAACTCATAGACAAAAACATGACTACCTTATAACAAGTATATTCAGAGTGCCTTGCAAATTGAACACACAAGAATTAAAAGTAAATGCAAGAAGACATCATACATATCAAAATGGAGATTCCATTGTATTTTATTAACATTGATTTGAATACCAGTACATTCATAAAGACTCAAAACAAATAGTCAGACACCATTTAGTAATCTGCCTTGTAGTCTTATTTTTACCTTCCTCGTTACAATATTACAACTTGATACTTACAGGTAGCCACAGTCATCTTGGAATCCTTTTGGAAAATAAGGATGCAACAAGCTGCAGATGACTGGGCTAAAGGACAAAATACAGTTCCAGAAAGAGACAAAACTTATGGTGGATGAGATAAAAATATTTGCTATAAGCCATGTAATCATTTTTCTTGTGACTGCCTGAATGCTTGAAGTTGCTCCAAGGTAGTTGGGTCTTTGTCACCTAGATTTTGTTTTCTTTTTGGTGTAGAGGTTTTAATATTTGATCTTCTCCACTATCCTAACCTCCTTGATGCTAGCTGTCCCCTTCATATTTTCCATTTCATGCTATGGGGGTAACTATACCATATTTGCTGACCCAAGTAGTGTACACCTCATCACTTGGCCAGTCAAGGTTGAGAACTTCATCTTTGCAGTTGTTGAACTCCTCCCAGTCACTGTTAGCCTTCTCTACTTCTGCTTCCCAAGATTCAAAAAATGCCTTGGCTTTGCTCAAAATATCAATGGTTAATACAAATCGGCTAGTGTTTGCCAGTGTAACAATACTCTTTGTCCTACTAGTCAGTGCCTCATTTAATTGCCTCAGCCATAGGGCTTCATTCTTTATGCTCCCATCCTTTTTGAACATGTTAGGATACATATCATACCTATCCTTGGAAAACTCTCCTCTTATGGTTATGATTTTCTTCATGACCATGTTCCTTTTGGTGTCTAAATTGATCATCAATTTGAGACACTTGTGAGTGCTTGTTAGGACAAAATCAATATTATTTTGTTCTTTTGAAAGGGAATAGAAATATTTGATATGGGATGCCTTCCCTTTCCACTTATTTACTGTCAGCTCCCATTGCTTCTTTTCATCCTCATGCCAGTTGGTGATGCTGGTGATCTTTTTTCCGAATGAATAGAGGTTAGCAAGGTTAATTTCACTGGCACATCTTTTGAGATTTGAAAATATCTGATCTATGTGCTTTTTCTTAACCAATTCTTTAGGTTCTTTGTAGGCCTAGGAATCTTCTAAGTCACTCTTACCCTCTTATTCTAATCTTGTCCTTTCATTGATTAGCCTATTCTTCTTAGCTTCTAATTTTGCTCTGTTGGCATCAATAGCTTCCTGAGTAGTGGGACTTAGAGGTGTAGGGGATGGGGGATATGTTATAAACAGGCTTGAGGAGGAAGGCTGATATGGGTCTTGAGCAATTATCCTTTAGGGTACCAGTTGAATCTTCTGCTTACCTTCCAACTCTGCTATTTTGTTATCCTTAATCAGAGATTTCACCTTCTCTTCATTGTAAGCTTTGAGCACAAACTCATACTTTTCATTCAGACTAGCGTATGCTTCTTTCTCTTTCTCTGACACTTTCATGCTCAAATTGGCAACCTGTAGAACAAGGTTAGCTGCTTTAGTTCCTGAGGTATCTACAACCCTTTTCACAATTAGGCTGCCTGTGTCTTCAGTCTCATCATCTTCTTTAGTTATTCTCTTGTCCTTTTTCTTCAGTGACTAGATTGCCAATGCTACATGATCCTCACTAAACTGGGCACCAATTGATGTCCTAGTAGGGCTTATGGGTTTATCTTGTTTCCTTATAGCATAAAAAACCATTGCATCAGCTAAATCCCATTGTGGCAATATGAGAACTCCTTGCCTTTTGATCATTTGTCTACCCTCCTCAGGAGTAATCTTATCAAATTTCGATATCAATTCTTGCTTGAATGCTTCTTCTATGTCCTCTTTGGCAACATTGGGTTGAACTTCTATCATTTTATGGCATTTATCATTGTATTCACCAATATGGCATCTCCACAGGAACTGAATAAAAGCCCTAGTTTTGATGAAATTGTCATTAGACAAGAATTCATCACTAGCTTGTTTGGTCACAGGATCTAATTCTTTGCCAGAAAATTTTGCCACTGTGAGATCAGATGATGTATGTTTTGGCTCTTCTGGCATCCCTTCTTGTAGTTCTTGAGCGGTAACAACTACTTCACCAACATTTCTTGAACATCAGTATCCATTGGCCTCTTTCCCTTATGCTGAATGGGCTTATCAACTCTGGAAGCAACAGTGGTATATCCTCTTCTTCTGTATACTACATAGTTCCCAGGTGGAACTATTCTGCTTTGTGGGAATCTATTCAAAATAGCAAGAGCCTTTTCTGGATCGATGTTAACTACTCTCTGCCTCTTATCACTTAGGGTTTGCATTATTCCCTCAAAAATATTCATTAGTGAATCAATTTTATCAGACCATGGGAACCTATGATTTAGAGGATCATAGGTCTTGTCAAAATTCTAGATAAAGTCCAAGGATTTCTTAAATGCCATCCACTTTTCCTTTTTGACTTCTTGAACCTCTAAGTCAAAAATGTTCCTGATAATATCCTCTGGATAGTAGAATTGATGCTTTAGCATTATACAATTGGTCCTCTTCCTGAACATGCCCATGATAAAATCTTCATTATCTACACACCTGGATATGGAAGTGGATAAATGATAGGGCTCAAAGTATTTGCCAAATTGTGTCCATCCCCCTTTTGTTATGATAAAATGATGGGCTCTAGTGAGGGTAGGAGAGATATTTCCCTTCATCTTTCCGGTCAAGGCTTCCTCCTACAGCCCACCTAATTGTCTTATAATTTCTGCAATCCCAATCTTGAGTGGGACTCTATAGGGTAACACATAAGGGGTACCTCTGAAACCATAAACCCTGATCACCGTGGCAAAAGGGTACAATATCAAATCTACCCAATTGTGAGAAATTTTCAACTCTAGGGCATACTCCATAGGCCTCAAAAGCCTCATCATGTCATTATGAACCCTGGTATTCTGGTTATCCAGTAGTGACTTAAGTCTAGTTTCAAAGACTTTGTCAAAATATACATAACTTGCATTCTTTCTATCCCAGGACAAGTCTGCACTCCACATCTGAACTGGCAATTCTTTACCATCTTGGAATTTCTCCAATTCCATTTCTTCTTCAAAGAAGTCTGTATTGTTAAATAAGAACATATGCATCATGAGGGAATACCAACCCATTGGTTTCTATATGTTGCCATCTTTGATCCCTGACAAACCATCATGCATCTCCTGAGCAATATAGGATGCATAATCGAACACTACTGACAAGTAAGGATGTAGTATCTGAACAACCATTAACATTATGTGGATAGGCATTGCCCTTTCTTCATCTATTCCCAAGACATTGCATAGAGCACTGTACATTTTTTTTGCCTAGCCGATGAAAAGATCCACTTTGAAGGGTTCCGGGGTTTTTGGTCCTATTACAACCAAATTTCCTATTTTTTTGGCATACCCCTTCACTACCTCACCCCTATAATAATCTCTTTGGTTATTGTATATTTCTTTGAAGTATGTGAGGTCAATATCACCCATACTCTGAGAGGGGTAAGTCAGCTTGAAAATCCTTCTGATTTCATCAGCTGATACAGTCAATATTATATTTCCCCGGGTGTCTCTAACAACCCTAGCCACCTTATCATAAGTGTTTGCTATCAAGATAAACAAATTAGTGTCCATGAATACACTAGGTGCTATTAGCTTTCCAACGTCTAATTCCCAAATATTACAGTCTTGGGTGGGGGCATTCCTCTGACTATAGGCTGCTCTAAATAGAGTAAGGGAATCAAAACTAGTAATAGCATCTTTTGCCCACCTACCCGAATCATATAACCCATCCCCAATTTTGAAGCAGGGATGTTGCGACACTTCCTTCTTAGCTTGTGTGGCATCCCCTGAAGACAATGGTAATTGCTACAACAAATCTTCCCTAACGTTATGTTTTTGGTAATCAACCTGTCCCAAAATTTCAACTCTAGGGGCCATTCTAAGGGTTTTCTATCAATACTAGAACCCGATTGTGAAACAAGAGCTCTAAAACCTTCTCTAAACTACAAATTCTGCCCCAATTTTGAATGCAAGTGAACAATAAGCTTACCCATTTTGCACAAAAGTCACATAGAGCTGGTTTTGTCCACAATTCTATCTTTGCTCAAATAACTTTGGTGAATTATTGAGGCTGCAGTTGGCTTAATCAATTTCATGGCCTCAATCAAATCAATCTCTTGAATTGAATTCGTCTAGAGGTGTCACACGTTTTGCAATTAATCCACAGCTTCAATTTCACGGCTTAACGACTCTTTTCAACTTGTTCTGTCAATTTTGAATTTTAGCCGTCGATTTTGGACATCACTTTTTGCATCTGACGACTATCTTATTTTCTCAAAAATCACTGTCGAATGAGGACATGTGTCGCTTCCGCTTATTCGCTTATACGTTAGATGTCAAGCATCTTGGATATAAGTGATCAAGTGAGCCATTAGATATGAAACAACTTAATTGAACTTTAAACCTTCGCCAGCTTTGAGTGCCTGGGCCCACCAACTGCCAGATGTCATCACCGCTTATTCGCTTATACGTTAGATGTCGAGCATCTTGGAGATAAGCGAATAAGTGAGCCATCAGATCTTTCCAAACTTGTGTACTATTTAATAGAGCACCTTTACAATACTCTCAGCCCCACCAAGGACATGCGTCACCTCCGCTTATTCGCTTATACGTTAGATGTCGAGCATCTTGGAGATAAGCGAATAAGCACACAGTTCGATCTTTTCTAAGTTGCTCGATATATAAGGGGATGATATAAAAGGGACTTTTCACAGTGAGACTTAGGAAATATTAAAACGGTTAGGAATCATAGACTTTTGTAAAAAGCAACCCATTTAACATGGATACATAACTTAAGGTAACTTAAGTGGCCGAAAAAGTAACACAAAAACAGAACCGGCCGAGGCACTTAGGGTTTTTTGGTCATTTTCCACAAAATTTCAACTAGGTTAAGGGTTTGAGCATACTATGCAGAGGGATAAAAACAATTTTAATCTCAATTTCAAAGCCCTTGACACTATTTTCATAGGAGACCCTATGAAAATTACAAGGCACATTTTGGACAAGAAAAAGCATCAATAGTGGCTCTCTCTGAGGATGTTTAAACGCTAGGTTATAACAAGAACCACAGATCTTTGGGCCAACAAACCACAAAACAGACCAACCTAAAACTGGAAACAAACACACAACAGAAGAGAAACACACCTATACATATATTACAGACCATCGTGCATGGAAAATGAAAGTTAGTTAAATAAATGTTTCAAGAATTGTCCATGCACATGCAATTCCTGTTCTTCATCATCCAGATTCTTGAGGAAATAAGATTATTTTCCAAAGATCCTAGATATAACATAAGGCCCAATCCATAATGATTCAAATTTCTTGTGCTTGCCTTTCTCCTCAGCCCTACTATTCCACTACAACACAAAATCACCAGGTAAAAAATTTCTCACATCTGCTCTTTTATCAAAAAGGTATTTCATCTTTTGTTGCAATTTGATATTTTCTCTCTGGATTTCTCTCCTTATTTCATCCAATTCTACCAACTGAACCATCCTTTCTTCCACGGGTTTAGAGATTTCCATTCCTTCATGTTGGATAAACTTATAAATTGGGACCAAATTATTGACAAGCATTCTAGACTGAATACCATAAACCAATTCAAAAGGAGGTTTTCTAGTGGCTTTCTTGACAGTAATCCTATCAACACATAGGGAAAGTTTCAATTTAACATGCTAAGCTCTCTTGTTTCCTTCCAAGGTCTTTTTCAAATTTTTTAAAATGCTTTTATTGCTATATTCTGCTTGACCATTAGCTTGAGGGTGGTATGGGGATGAATAGGACATAACAATTCCCATATCAGAGCAAAAGTTAGTGAATTCTTCAGACCTAAAGCACATGGCATTGTCTATTACCAGTTTAAGGGGGACACCAAACCTTGTAATTATGTTATCCATCAAAAAATCAATCACCACGGTACTTGTTGCCTTTTTGGTTGGGATTGCTTCTACCCACTTTGTGAAATAATCGGTTGCTAGCAATATCTAGCCATGGCCTCCACTTGATTTTTCATTAAATTCTCCTATAAAATCCATTCCCCACATAGCAAAGGGAGCCTCTACCACTACTGAGTTTAATAACAATGCCCCTGAATACTTCATCTTGTTTGAAAATATCTGGCATGGCTCACATTTCCTGAAAAAAGTGTGAGCATCTTGGAAAACACAAGGCCAATAATATCCCACCCTCAAAATTTTGTGGGCTGTTGTTCTAGCAGAATAATGCCCTCCACATATTCCAGAGTGCATTTATTTCAATATCTTTTCTGACTGACCTTTGTCAAGGCACAACAATAAGATCCCATCTCTGTTTTTCTAGAATAAGTCACCCTGCAACAAAACATACTTTTGTGATTGCAATTTCAAACTCCTCCTTTGGTTATCATTCAAGTTGTCTGGATATTTAGCATTTTTGAGGAAATAAACAATATTGGAATACCAGGG
>MU223540.1:2843375-2860357 GCA_018584345.1 Thuja plicata | reverse complement strand
AAGTTGATCAGGCTCTGATACCACTTGTAAGGAAACTCAGGTGCAGAAACAACTTCCTACACTAATCTCTAAAGGAAAGTATTGTGCAAATTCTTTTAAATCCTTACAATTTTAGATTCGTTAACTACATTAACAATGATATTGCATCCATATACCAAGCATACAAAAAATAGAGACTGACACAATGATTTACCCTAGGAAAAAATTTTGGTAAAAAACCCCAGCACTCCAAAACCTGCACAATGTATTATCTTCAACACAACGGTTACAACACACTTGCAATGCAAGTTCTTTCAGGAGACAATCGACACACAAAGACAAATCCAGTAGCACCAGATCATACCAACAATACACTCTTTTTCTATCCCAGTCTGCAACCCTAAAAAATTCTTATATCATGCGCTTTCCTTTTTAGGCCAACTTCCAAAGATAGCCATATTAGGGTTTTACCATTCTTTGAGAAAAAAGGAACCCAAATTTTTTTTTGGGGCGATGCCCCGAACCCCACAATTGCAGAAGAGTGTACAGTACTCAACTTTATCAGTTGCCACATGTATTGCATGTCTTCACCCGTCATTGAAACTTCTACAAATAGCTCTTACGTGTCATAAGAATCAGTCATAACTATTTCAGCCATGATCTCCTTACACACAATTCAAGATGTCGACACATCAAGTGGAGTGACACATCAACATGCCAACTAGGCATGTACACTCACACTTAATTACATTATTTGCAAGAAATAGATTTTACAAAAAAAATAATAAGAATATGAATTATCCAAGGTTGAGACACCTTATTCCTAACAAATTATGTGATGAGTCCAACAACCAAGTCCTAGGGTTGCATTTAGCTTAGGCTTGCATTCACATTTTAAGCTTGCATAGCGACAATTTTGGTGCTCTCTTCATTGTCTTCTCATTTATTGAAGGTTCTCATATTTTGTCCTGGATCCCTCTTGACTACACAAGTGTCTGGTCCTTGCTCTCAAAATCCATTTTCCTGATTGAAATCAAAATCTGACACTCCTAAGTAGCTCAAAATTGCATTTTAAAATTTTGGGACCGACGTGCTCTGACGCTTATGCAGTCAACTTTCTGACGTCACTTTCTTGTCAGAATCATCTCTCATCATCATTTTCTCAGCTTCTGTAATCTTTTCATCAAAAGTCAACTCTAGTCAATTCTGGTCAAACTTGGTCAACTATGGTCAAACCTAGTCAACAAGATCTCTTGATCGCTCTAAATCGATTCTGCCTTCTCTTGATCTATCTCTGAATTTCTCTGGAACTTTGATCTTACTTCTATCTGCAATCTTTTGCTGTCAATCATCTTTCTGATGTGTCATCTTTCGATTTCGCTCCCGAGGGGGCAGGATGATTGCATCATTGAATCTTTTCGCATCATTCTTGAATCAGTCTGATCTGAATCAAAAGTCCTCGTTGCTAGGGGCATCTCATCACTTGGGGCATATTCAGTATTTCATACCTTATGGACAAAATTGGATATTCCATGATCTTGAATCTCTAGGGGCTTCTTGATGCCTCACATCTTGTCATCTATCTTTCTAGGTATCTGAGCAATCTAACTCTGATCATCAAGGATCAAGCCTCGTTCTGGAGATGATTCTTGAAATCCCATTGGGTATTGGGGCAATCTAACCCTAATTCCTAAAAGTCATGCTTCATTCTGAAGACGTCTCTCAAAAGATCTTTTTAACTGTTATCTGGGCAACCTAACCCGGATCTCGGAGGGCTAACCTTCGTATCGGGGAAATCTAACCCTGATTCTAGAGATAGTTCTAAATCTTCATCAGCTATCAGCGGACATTGGGGTAATCTAACCTCAATTCTAATCTTCTCTCAATTGGTATTTGGACCGTTGTCTTCACAATCTAACTTAGACTTCAAAAAATCATGCTTCATTCTGAAGATGGTTCTGCTTCTCGATCTGATCAGTGTCTTGGCAACCTAACCTAGACTCCTGAAATCTTCATCTATCACATCAGACTATTCTTTGAATCAACGCGTTGCTTGCACATCAATTCAAAGAGGGAAAAAATGTAATACCCCAAAATTGGCACCTTACAGTTCTAATCAATTTTGGTGCATTTTCTCATCATCGAAGTCCTATTGTATTAGGAAAATTCTCCTTCCTAATTGTCTTTAATTGACTTATTCTCAAATGCAGAAAATCTAAATTTGCATAAATCTTACACTATATTTAATTCCTAAATTTTCAAGATTTATTAGCTAAAAATCCCTATGATTAATTAATTTAATTCTAAAGTCCTTAGTGCTTTTAAATTAAATTAATCCCACCCCCTTTAGCTAATACACATCAAGGGAATTAAATATTATTTGTTTATTTGAATGGCTTATCCTCCCTTGAATTTAATAATTCAAACAATGTGAAAAGCCACCCATGTGGCAATAATTCATTTATTTAATTAAATAATTCCTCCATATTTGTCTCACCTTCCTCCATGAAGATGAAGAGTCAGCCATTTCTTCCCAAGAAACTCTTCATCCTCTCTTCAGGCTTTTCTATATTATGGACCTTCTTTCCTTAATTTAAAAAGAACAAATTTTTAGAGTACCAAAACTATAGTGAATTATTGTCTTAATTCTCTCAAATTTCCAAGCTTTTATTGCATATTTAGTGTAATTTCATTTAGCTTAATGACATTTTTCATCTCAATTTAGTTTGTTTACTTATCAAATAGCTTAATTATGTTATCTTTTTTTTAAGTTTCTTAGCTTAAAATGTGCATCTTCATTCCTAGATTACAATTGCATCTCTCATATAGAGTAAGTTTCATTTCAGTTTTCAAAGCTTTCAAATCCTCCATTTTAGCAATTGTCTATGGTTGTTGGCTCTCATTCTAAGAGTAATTAAACACTCCAACTAAATAGGAGGCAATAGGTCGTTTCAATCGATATTGTAGAATGAACAATTAATGTTCATCTTCACGATTCAACAATTGATCAATGACTATGTTGTGTTGCGGCTGATTTAGAGGTCAACATTCAGAAAAATACATTGACATGGCATCTAGTGGACACATACAGCCAATAGGAGATTTCCAAGTGGCACAATTTGGTGTAGTGTGAGAGAAAATCTATTAATATGCAATATTAAAATTAAATTTATCTCAAAATAGAAGGGGTTAAATAACTTGCAAGTTGAAAAGAATCTCTCAATTGGTATTTGGACCGTTGTCTTCGCAATCTAACTTAGAATTTGGAAAATTATGCTTCGTTCTGAAGATGGTTCTGCTTCTCGATCTGATTGGTGTCTTGGCAACCTAACCTAGACTCTTGAAATCTTCATCTGTCACATCAGACTATTCTTTGAATCAATGTGCTGCTCGCACATCAATTCAAAGAGGGGCAAAATGTAATACCCCAAAATTGGCACCTTACAATTCTAATCAATTTTGTTGCATTTTCTCATCATCGAAGTCCTACTGTACTAGGAAAATTCTCCTTCCTAATTGTCTTGAATTGACTTAGTCTCAAATGCAGAAAACCTAAATTTGCATAAATCTTACACTATATTTAATTCCTATATTTTCAAGATTTATAAGCTAAAAATCCCTATGATTAATTAATTTGATTCTAAAGTCCTAAGTGCTTTTAAATTGAATCAATCCCAACCCCTTTAGATAATACACATCAAGGGAATTAAATATTATTTGGTTATTTGAATGGATTATCCTCCCTTGAATTTAATAATTCAAACAATGTGAAAAGCCACCCATGTGGCAATAATTCATTCATTTAATTAAATAATTTCTCCATATTTGTCTCACCTTCCTCCATGAAGATGAAGAGTTAGCCGTTTCTTCCCAAGAAACTCTTCATCCTCTCTTCAGGCTTTTCTATATCATGGACCTTCTTTCCTTCATTTAAAAAGAACACATTTTTAGAGTACCAAAACTATAGTGAATTATTGTCTCAATTCTCTCATATTTCCAAGATTTTATTACATATTTAGTGTAATTTCATTTAGCTTAATGACATTTTTCATCTCAATTTAGTTTGTTTACTTATCAAATAGCTTAATTATGTTATCTTTTTTTTAAGTTTCTTAGCTTAAAATGTGCATCTTCATTCCTAGATTACAATTGCATCTCTCATATAGAGTAAGTTTCATTTCAGTTTTCAAAGCTTTCAAATCCTCCATTTTAGCAATGGTCTATGGTTGTTGACTCTCGTTCTAAGAGTAATTAAACACCCCACCTAAATAGGAGGCAACAGGTCGATTCAATCAATATTGTGGAATGAGCAATTCATGTTCATCTTCGTGATTCAACGATTGGGCAATGAAAATGTTGTGTTGTGGCTGACTTAGAGGTCAACATTCAGACACATACAGTGACATGGCATCTAGTGGACACACAGAGCCAATAGGAGATTGCTAAGTGGCGCAATCTGGTGCAGTGTGAGAGAAAATCTATTAATATGCAATATTAAAATTAAATTTATCTCAAAAAAGAAGGGGTTAAATAACTTGCAAGTTGAAAAGAATCTAATGGTGGACTTAATGGCTTAAAAGGAAGATGCATGACATCTAACTATTAAGCCATTAAGCCTGATTGACAAGTGTCACAAGCTGATTAAATCTGGGTGAAATAAGGATAAAAGGTAAAATATGCAAATTTTTAAATAAAATCATTTTCAAGTCAATAGTTTGACTATTGAAAAAGGCACAAATATTTAAAAATTATTCAAAAATGTGCACGGGAAGGCAAAGTCTGTTTAAATGTTCAGGGGGCAAATTTTGTCCAAAATACCAAGTATCATATATCACCGAAAAGGTTTCAGAATAAAGATTTTGATTTTGCAGACCATTTGAGTCTAGATGATATCAGATTCTTGTATTTGCAGTTTGAAGCAATTGCAGATATTTTTGGGGACAGACAGGTGTCAGTGACTGATTTTCTTTTTTCTTTTTCCTATATCTAGTTTCTTCTCCATTATAATAGGGATGGTGAAATTAATGCTGCAAGGCAGCTTTTTGATTCTAGGGTCATATTTTCTGAGTTTTTTGTCATTCTGGATGTATTGAAGCATAAATATCTTAATAAAACACAGTGTAATTCCTGTTCCATATTATTGTTGTCTCTTTATATTTTGTTGATGCTCTTGTATGTTTAGTTTGTAAGGCATTCTGAATATGATGGTTACAAGGCAACTATGCAATTACTTGTGAGTTTCCTTCAAGGTAGGAGTTAGTCTTATGAGTGATTTTAGAGGGATAAGAATTTGTATGAGGGTTTGATACAGTAGTATGGGAATGATAAGATAGTCTGTAAGGCATTCTATCTGAGTTGCATATAGATTGTAAGGCATTCTATTTGTGTTTCCATTGAGTAATTTCTATTGATGTATGCTTGTATGACTCTATTTCCCACTAGATAAGGCACTAGTCTTTGTTGGTTATGCAGTCCTTACCATCAATCATTTAAAATCAAATCATTTTTCATTTTCTTTTTAAAAGCATGGATGTTTAGAATCTGTATTGTATAGTACAGACATTTTTGGTGATTCCTTGAAGAAGTGAATCTATAGGTTAGCCTTCCTAAGTCTATGGACTTTAAAAAGAAAAAGGATGAATGTCCTTAATCCACTGTAGGGTTTACTGTTGAGCAGTGAGTCTGAAGATAGGTACACCCGCCTGGGTCTGTGGACCCCAAAGTGAAGAAGGATAATATCCTTGTTAATTAGTGTTTTTACTTGCTGGAATCAGAAGTTGGGGGTCATAGGGTCAAGCATTGATGCTTATACATATTTTGCAAGAAAAAGCGCTAACAAAATGGCGACTTCACTGGGGATGTGCTAGAACTTTTGTTTTATTAAAACCTAGAAATTACAGTTCTCTGGAGAAGTGAAGGTTACAAGCTCATAGGAGATAATCATTTGTTTACCATTTCTGAACCAACTTCTGAATCTTTTCCCACATCTTTGTGGGTGGCGACTCTGAATTCTTATGCAGCCCAGTCGCATTGATCTACATGTAAAATTTCAGAGATTTTGTAGTATATTATTTTGCAGATTTGAAGTCCTTGTCAGTTTGTTTTGGCAAGGAAGGAGAAAATCTCAGTTGGTTGTTTGAGTATGTTTACTTCTGCTGGCCGTGAAAGAGTATCTCAGCAGCAACAACAAAGGTATTCCGCTTCTCGTGTGTTTTTCTTTCATGAGAATTAAGTGATTTAAACGTGTTGCCTCTATTGAGTGTTTTTAGCACTAGGAAAGAGGTGTGTTCAAATTAGTGAGATGTCAATTTTTTTTTCATCTAAAGTTCAGACCAGCAAGGGTTTTTCAAAATCCTTTCATACCAAGAGGTATGAGCCATTGTGTTTTGATGGCCTTAAAGATTTTTCACATGATGTGCCTCATGAAATCAGAGATTATTTGCCAAAATTTTGTGGGGATCAAGTTGTTTCACCAAGTCATCATGTTCAAATGTTCATTGATCTATTGAGTGACTTTGAAATAAAGTACGAAGATGTATACATGAAATTGTTTGTCCAAACTTTGAAAGATGATGCTAGGGACTGATTTTATTTTTTACTAGCTTGTTCAATTTCTTCTTGGGATGAATTACATGTTGCCTTTATGGAACAATTTGGTGAGAGAATGAATTTGAGTGATGCATTTACTGATTGGTTGAATCTTAAGATTAAAGAAGATGAATTAGTTCCTGATTTCAATATCATATTTGCAAGAGCTTTGCATGAAATACCTAAAAGAAATAGACCTCAAGATCATGTGTGTGTGGTTTACTTTGATGCATTTGAAAAGAAGATGAGTTATAGGTTGAGAGACAAGGAACCTAAGACTTTTCATCAAGCTTTTAGGACAACAATAGAAATTGAAAACAATGTCAAGTACAGATTGACAAAGAACCATTTCTCTAGAGGGATTTACCGGCAAAATACATTTGAGAATGGAAAAGAGTATTGTGAAAAGTTTTCATCTCCAAGTAGGTGTATTGATACCTCTGCTTTGGTTTCTAATCAGGTCTTGAATTCAGATTTGAATAGATGTATGGTTAATAATCCTTTGTTGCATACGGAAGAAACTTCTAATGAAGATAGCAATACATATGTCCAAGAAATGGTAGCAATGAATGATGTTTCAAATACTTATGATGCTGACTTGCTCAATGAATCTTTGTCTTACAAATTTATATCAAAAAAACCCTCTCATTTTGATCCTAGATGCAATGATACTAACAATGTTTTGAATTCTGAAGAGGATGTATATGTTTTACACTCTTATGAGGATCAAGAGGATGCTGAAACCTATGTCCCGCAAGAGAATGATATGTTGGAGAATGCTGATCCATTGTGTAAGCCGAGTATAGCATGGGAAGATAAGAGAATTCATGGAGGTGAATGCAAATCAGCATATGAAGGTAAGAGTATCTTCACCAATTCTAAAAATAATCTTTTACATCAACATGATACAAATGAGTTTGGTATCAAGAGATTTGAAGTGGATTTGGTGTCAAAACTTAAGGAAAAAAGGGATAATAAAGGATGGTCTTCCTTATGAGATTGAGTATGATACTATCTTGCAACTTTATCATGATATTATGGATGAAAATAAGAGTGAAGATCAGTTAGTTGAGTCTTTTTAGTCAAAGGATAAAGTGCTAGATGAGTGTTTTTTTGAAATCCCTTCATTTAATGATGATCAATTGAAGCATATGGTTTGTTTGTGTAATGAAAATATTACACATGATGAGAAACTTGAGGACGATTGGTGTCCCTTCCCATCTCCTTCGGTTGAAGAAGGTAGTATGAATTTGTCATCCACTTTTTTGCCTAATGATAGAAGTGTTGAATCTACTTATAGTGATATCTCTGATTTTGAATCATATGCTGAAAGTGATTATGACAGTGATTATGATAGCATGGGTACTAATGTCTTCAAAGTTTTTACTAATGATGCATTTGATGAGGACATTGATATTGATAAGCTATCTCTTTGCTACCATGTTCATATAGGAGAAAAACACGGTGTTGTTAATCCATTGTTTTAGGAATGTATGGAGTTTTCAGATTTGGTTTATTCTAATTTTAATGTTGAAAATGTGTCAATATCCAGTAAGAAATCAGATTGTATCTCTTCCCGGGATAAAAGACATTGTGAGTTTGAATGTGCATTTAATGAGTCCATTGTTCCATGTAGTGAGAAGGACTATGATGTTGATTAGCTGTCTCCTTGTGGCCTTGTGGGTAATTTGCAAGTGGAAGAGGTTTCCAATCCATGTTTTGAGGAACATGCTGATATGTCTTTCCATTGTGAAGTCTTTCCAGATTTTGGTATCCATGGTCTATGTGAGTATGAGTCATTTAGCTTCTTTATGGATCAGCCAGCTAATGAAGGGGTAATTCAAGTGGAGTTTGATGTTTCTTATGGTGATGCATTTCCTCATTGTCATGGTTCATATTTTCTGATATTTGCTGATGTGAAGGATGAGTTTCATACTTTTGATTATGCAGATTCTGATGGAAGAAATTCTAAAAGCATGAAAGGAATGGAGAATAAGGTATTCTTCATTTTTATGATTCCTTGTGAGTTTGAACAACAGATGTACAAGTACATTTTCATTCTGATATTTGTATGCCAAGAAGAAAATCATATTTTTGATAGAGGCAAGTGCTGGTTTCAGTTGTGAAAAGGTTTTAGGATTTTTGTAAATAATGTACATGTTGCATAGTTGCTTTCCCTTTAGTTGTGCAGTGTGTTTGATTTTGAATAAAGAGGTTTCCTATTTTGGAGAGAAATAAAGAGATTCAAGAGAGAAAGGAGAAATAAGAGAGAAAAGAAAGTCTAACTTGTTTTTACGGTGGTCTACTTCTACCAATGATTTTGAATTCTCTGCATGCCCGCATGGGGAACGCAACCCCAGTCAGAGCCACTGTTGAGACTCAAAAAATATAAGGGTTTTTGAGTACCTTGTTAGTGCTTTGCATTTTGACCCGGGCTATAAGTGCTTTTTGAGCCTATTTGCCCAAATGTAATTCTGAAGTTTTTCATACATATCAAGTGTTCATCACTCTTGTTTAGGTATAAGAATACATCCCAGATCGTTAGATTCAAGTTTTGAGTCATTTAATGATGTCTTGTTTTGAGCACTTGTCCATTTTGCATTTACTGCCTAAGTGTCAATTTGCTGTAACAGGCCCAGTTTGCATTTGAATAACTTGCATCTAATTGAGTTTCATGGGTCACCATTTTGGAAATGTTGAGCATGTATATCAGAGAGCCTATATTTTAGATCCTAAGTTATTTCAAGTCCGTTTGATAGGTTTTCTGATCCCTCAAAGTTGGTCTTCTAGAGATATCTTGTTTCTTTGTTCTGCCCTGAATTCTGAGTAGCCCTGTTTGACCAATTGTAAGTTTTGACTTTGTGACCTAATTGAAAAAATTCCTTTTGTACTATATTACAAAGGTCAAATACTTCTTGAGTCTCCATCTTCAGGTCACGACAATTCCATTTGGTCAGGTTGCTAAGCCCATTCCATTTGCATTTTCTATCAATTTGCCAAATGATGAAATGCATTGTTCCAAGTAGCCTGCTTGGAGGTCTCCCAGTTTGCACCCGGTTCAAGGTCAAGAAGAATTGAGGGTTGTTTCACATTGTAGACCTATGAGTGACTCTCCCTTAATATTTTTGGATCTCTACCAATCCATCTGGTCACTTTCTTAAGCCATTTCCAAACCAGACTTCTGCATATTTCACTATTTTATTCCAGAATGTTTCTAATAGGCTGACTTTGGTGTTTGTTGGTTTTTCACCTTATGGTTTTATAAGTGAGCTAATTGTGGATTCATTTTCCTTTTATGGGAGTGAATAAATACCCAAGATTCCAGTTCATGAAGGTTTCAGTTGATGAGTTTTCAAAGTCAGTTTTGAGAGGCAGTTTGCAGTACAGAGCAGAATTGGAGTAAATGGAATGGTCATTTTATGAGAGTTATTTTCAAGAACCAATTGTGGAATCATTCTCATGGCATGTAAGTGTACTACTTGATCCGATGGTGAAGTCTTAGAGCATATCTTGCTAATCTTTCAATGATTGATCCGGATGAAGTTTATGTTGATTCAACATTTCTCATTTGCACAGTTTTCTGAATTGCTAAGTTTGAACAGCTACATCTTGTACCTAAGGATGAATCCGGCCAAGCCCTTTTGCATGTGTATTCAATGAGGATGAATGAATTATTTCACCAAGTGACAGATCTTCAAGTGGTGATTTGACGACTTTTTAAGTGGCACCTTTTGAAGGGTTTGCACAAGTCTGATTTCTGCGAGTTGCGGAATATAACGAAGTGGTTTACTTTGCATATTATTATCTTTGGGCCCGAGTGTTTTCAAAGCCCGTCCACTTAATGATAATTGTTCATATGCTGGAGAAGAATATATTTTTTGGACCCCATGGTTCCAAAGCATTATTTAGTCAGTTTTCAAAGGTTGATCTGGAGGCTATTTGCCAAAAATAAAGTCGGTTTGCGGAACTTTGAAAGTTGTTATGTTCGCCAGTGTTTTACTTTGTGGGTTGATTATAAAATTGTTTGTACCGGCATAGCAAGAGCATTTTCTAAATCCGGTGAACTTTTGAGAGTATTTTAGAATCAGCATTTTAAAATGTATTTGTAAAAAGCTTTAATCGACAAATGGAAAAAAGCATATGGGGCCAGCATCTAGAGGATGAAAATGAAATTCTTTGGAGGGAGGATTGCATTGTTTTTTATAAACTTTATAATGCAAATGGAAACCAGCAAAAGAGGGGTTTTAATATCTTTTGTTTTAAAGACAAATCAACAACCACAACAATGGAAAGGGGAGTTTTAAAGTTTTTATTTAAAACTTTACAATGCAAAATATAAACCAGCAATGCATGTCTTGGTTGCGCCTAGCTCAGAGGAGGGTTTTAAATATTTTTAAGCTTTTGAAATGCAAAGTGACTTCACAGATTGGTGCACCCAAGCCTTGGGTGGAGTTGTTTTAATGTTTTTAATTTAAAAATGCATTACAAACCAACAATCTAGAAGTGTTGCGCCAAGCAAGAAAGGAGTTTTTTAGAGTTTTTTTTTAGTTTCTAAAATGCAAATGTCCATCCATAGGAAGGGGCACACAGCTCCATGGAGCAATATGGAAGTATTTAACAACATTGAAATGGTGCCTTAGATGAGCAGGAATTGCTGGAAGCTTTCAAGAAGCTTGAAAAACAAAGACAAACCAACAATCCGGAAGTCCTGCGCTTAGCAAGAGAGGAGAAGTTTTTTAAAGTTTTAAAGTTAAAATTGCAAAAGTGAATCCATAGGAAGGGACACCCAACACTATGGAAGAGATTGGAGGTCTTAACCAGCAAGAAGATATGGTCATTTGTGAGCAGCACTTGGAGAAAGTCTCAGAAAACTTGAAAAAATACATAGATTTATCCCACATGCATGGGGCTGCGAAATATTTTAGTATTTATATACTAAAGCACTTACATTATCATGTGAAGAAAGAAACAAGAGGCCATTTGGTGGGCCTCTTGGCTGGATAGCTAAGTGCACGGTGGGCCCCATTATTTTGGAGCAAAAATAAGAATGACTTAAAAAAACCAAAGGAGTTTAATCCCAAATTGCCCCCATAAAGGAAAACTGAAGTGTTTAAATGCAACAACACACAATAGATGATACAAAGAACAAAGAGAAGGTTATGCATGCACAGGTGGCAGGTGTATTGGGAAGCATGCCCAGAGGACAAACCTACAATTTTGGTGGGACCTGTAGGTGTGACATGGCAGGTGAGTTGGCAAAAAGACTGCAAGTTTGGGCACGAATCTCGAGACAACCAAGATCAATGGATGACTTAATGGCTTAATGAGAAATTTGCAAGGAAGATATCATTAAGCCATTAAGGGGATTGTGACATGTGCTAGGGTAGACACATGGCACAATCTGGAGCAGTATAGAGGCAGCCAATCCGAGGATTCCACATGGCACATGGAAGGTGTCAACGAATGACTTAATGGATTAATGAGAAAATTGCAAGGAAGATATCATTAAGCCATTAAGGTGATTGTGACATGTGCCAGGGTAGACACATGGCGCAATCTGGAGCAGTATAGAGGCAGCCAATCCGAGGATTCCACGTGGCACATGGAAGGTGACATGGTGTCTAGTGGACACACAGAGCCAATAGGAGATTGCCAAGTGGTGCAATCTGGTGCAGTGTGAGAGAAAATGTATTAATATGCAATATTAAAATTAAATTTATCTCAAAAAAGAAGTGGTTAAATAACTTGCAAGTTGAAAAGAATCTAATGGTGGACTTAATGGCTTAAAAGGAAGATGCATGACATCTAACCATTAAGCCATTAAGTCTTATTGACAAGTGTCACAAGCTGATTAAATCTGGGTGAAATAAGAATAAAAGGTAAAATATGCAGATTTTTAAATAAAATCATTTTCAATTCAATAGTTTGACTATTGAAAAAGGCACAAATATTTCAAAATTATTCAAGAAATGTGCACGGGAAGGCTAAGTCTGTTTAAATGTTCAGGGGGGCAAATTTTGTCCAAAATACCAAGTATCATATATCACCGGAAAGGTTTCAGAACGAGGATTTTGATTTTACAGACCATTTGAGTCCAGATCATATCAGATTCTTGCAGTTGTAGTTTGAAGCAGTTGTAGATATTTTTGGGGACAGACAGGTGTCGGTGACTGATTTTATTTTTTCTTTCTCCTATATCTGGTTTCTTCTCCATTGTAATAGGGATGGTGAAATTAATGCTGCAAGGCAGCTTTCTGATTCCAGGGTCATATTTTCTGAGTTTTTTTGTCTTTCTGGATGTATTGAAGCATAAATATCTTAATAAAACATAGTGCAACTCTTGTTCCATATTATTGTTGTCTCTTTATATTTTGTTGATGCTCTTGTATGTTTAGTTTGTAAGGCATTCTAAATATGCTGGTTACAAGGTAACTATGCAATTACTTGTGAGTTTCCTTCAAGGAAGGAGTTAGTCTTATGAGTGATTTCGGAGGGATAAACATTTGTATGAGGATTTGATACATTAGTATGGGAATGATAAGATAGTCTGTAAGACATTCTATCTGAGATGCATATAGATTGTAAGACATTCTATTTGTATTTCCATTAAGTAATTTCTGTTGATGTACGCTTGTATGACTCTGTTGCCCACTAGATAAGGCACTGGTCTTTGCTGGTTATGCAGTCCTTACCATCAATCATTTAAAATCAAATCATTTCCCATTTTGTGTTTAAAAGCATGGATGTTTAGAATCTGTATTGCATAGTACAGACATTGTTGGTGATTCCTTGAAGAAGTGAATCTATAGGTTAGCCTTCCTCAGTCTAGGGACTTTACAAAGAAGAAGGATGAATGTCCTTAATCCACTATAGGGTTTACTGTTGAGAAGTGAGTCTGAAGATAGGTACACCCACCTGGGTCTGTGGAGCCCGAAGTGAAGAACGATAATACCCTTGTTAATTAGTGTTTTTACTTGCTGGAATCAGAAGTTGGGGGTCATAGGGTCAAGCATTGATGCTTATACAGATTCCGCAAGAAAAAATGCTAACAAAAGTGATACAATGTATTTGCAAATTGGTTAGGCGGATAGCCTTGCCTTGTGACTTGCACTTTTCTTGGAACTCACAACTTTCTTTTTGCCGCTTAATCTTCATCTCAGATTTTGAACTTGAACTTTCATGATTGTAGATCTTGTAACAAACTTCACCTTCGTCCTTGGCATCTTCACGATCTCTGTGCCTTCGCATTAAATTTTTTATGATCCTTAAATCCAATCTCTGTTCAAACTCTGTTCCATTCTTGGTGACTTCGGTGACTATCTTCACTTGGTGTCTGATTTCGCTTAGTTACCAACCTTGCTTGGTTGTCAACTTTGCTTGGTGACTGTCTTTGTTTTGCTCGACTAACTAACACTTCACTGCTCGGTAACTAGGTTGTTCCCTTTACTGACTTGACCTCTCTGCTATGCCGACTTAACAACATCAAATGTTAAGTAAAAATAATTATACCAATAGTTCCTCATCATTGTCTGATCTTTATTATCTGCCCAATTAAGTTCCTCTTCGATTGATATGACAACTTAATATAAACCATAAATCAATTTCTTGACATCAATGACAAACTAACAACGGATATAACCATGCTTACTTTCTTGTATTCTTCTGAACTCGGTCTTCATCACCATTACCATCAGTTGGTTAACACTTTACAGATTTGACATTGAAACTAAGATGATCTACAACTCGACCTCTGTTTTTATTCAAATCTATATTTCCTCCCATTAAACTACCCTGCAAATTAAGCTTACTTAAAATCCCAAGCTTTGGGCCATTAGGTGTATCTAACACAGATCCATATTGCTCTCCAAAGAACTGTCTTGATTCAACACATCAACTTTATCTATTTCCATTTCAGTGGCAGACTGCTCATTAGGAATTTCATCTAGTTCCATTGGTATAAATTTATATTTAATAGCAGCAACAATTCTTTTGTCACCAAGAACTACTCCTTTAAATTTCTTAAAATCATAGTTTCTAATTTCTATTTCTCAATTTCTTACCTTTCATTTCAGCTGCTCCTCTTTTACTTCTTCTTGTTGAGGATTTGGAGAAAACTTATGCCAAAGCTTTGCGCCACTGCTACGAATAGCTCTCACTTTATTGTGACTCTCTACCAGATATAAAGTACCTAGTTTGTTCCCTTTTGCAATCACTAAGGACCCTTTTGTCACCTTCCATATACTGGATTCCAACCTGACATTGCATCCTTGAGAAAACAATTGCCCAACTGAAATTGAATTATTTTTGAGTTGAGGAACATACCTTACCAAAGTTACCACTTTGAAAAGTCTTGAAAAGCTCCTTATGCGAAGTAGTATTAAATGACACTCCTGTATCGAGCACCCAATTCTTTGCTGCAATTTCTGTTGTAGTTAAAATAAGAACCTCGTCGTCTTCCATATCTACTCCCTCGATTTAACCAAGCTCTGATACCAATTGTAAATTATAAACAAGCAGATATAAAACTAATAAACATATTGAAGACAAAAATAAGAAAAATAAAGACACAACACATGACACATAACACAACTGATTATAGTGGTTCCCCAAATTTGTCTACATCCACTCTTTTTATTAATATTTTAACGAATACAATATCCATGACATGTACACAACCAATATATATATAAACTTATACAGCTATCATGTGAAGAGGTGGGAGAAGGTAAAAGGTCGGGACCATTAGACTTCACATCCCCAAAAACAACTCCATATATTTAAGGTATTTTGTGAGACAATTCAACTAAAATATTCCAAAATTTCAAAATTTCTTTACATAGTTTAAAACAAATTCTGCAACTTTCCTAAATATTCCAAATTTCACGTTCTAATTTATGCACTCGCTGAGTTGGTTTTAATTATTTAATGTAGTTATTTTATGTTCTCGTTTGGAAGCGAATCTTTGGCAATAATATTTTCATTAATTCATGCGCTATTTAAGTGCTTAAATACATTCTCATTCATACACCACTAAATCTTTTCTGAGCTTTCAAAAATGGCATTGCTGAGTATTCCCATCTCAGTGAACAAAAGTTCACGTTATTTGACGGCGCCGGGGAAGAACGGCATTGCCAACACCTCTAACGGTGGCGCTGCTTTTTTCAGCTCCACTGATTTTGTCAAGCGGAAAAGGGAGTCCATGAAAATGGCGGCCACAGTGGCGTCTCCGTCAATAGACGGAGAAAGGGGGGTGAAGTACCCAAAACATCCAGCATGGGAGAGCGTAAAACAGGAGCGTTGGGAGGGCAAGCTTGAAATCGAAGGCCAAATTCCAGACTGGCTGGTGAGTGGGTATATTTCATTTTTCATTTCAAAACACTTTGTTGTAGATATTAGTACATTTGAAGTTTTTGAAAGGAATATCATATTTTTAGATGATTTTTAGTGGGTTTTTCATTTGTGAAATCTAATGAATTGTAATTTAATAGTTATTAAGTTCAGGAAGTAATGAGAAATGAAAAATTAATGTTTCTTTATATTATATTGTTCATGAAAAAATTCTATATGGTTTGTTTGTAGAATGGTACGTACTTACGAAATGGACCAGGAATGTTTGACATAGGTGATGAAGATTCTAAGATTATTTTCGACGGGTATTTTATAGTTCTTTTTTTATTTGTTTATAGTATATTTTGGAATTAATCCAATCATTCAACCTTAGAAATATATGTTGTTAGTGTCTCAGTAGCTAATTTCAGATTTTACAAATAATCTTGTTATAGTTAATCATATATTGAAAAAAATAAGTTTTTCTTTTAACATTTGATATCTAATAATGCCCTTTGTTTCTTTTGTTGTGATAAGATATGCAACTTTAGTTCGTCTTCACTTTAAGGATGGAGGCTTGACTGCAGGGCATGCACAATTACAATCAGAAGCTTACAAAACTGCTATAAAGAATAATAAAGTTTGTTATCGTGAATTTTCTAAACTTCCAAAGCCGTCAAATATAGTATCGGCTATTAGGAACGTGGTGGGAGTGCTAACTGGTGATTTGATTACAGATAATGCCAATATATCAGTTTTTAGGTTGTTATTCCTCTTCTTCAACAACATCATGAATGCAAAAATAAATAAATAAGACAACTTTTTTCATTTCTAGTTTAAAGTATGTGTGGCACTTTTTATCATCAATATCTAGATCATACCTGTATGCACCCTAAAATGGTCGCCTAGAATTTGGGCCCCATTTATTATTTTATCAATTTATCAAATTTCTGAATCAATGCTTTGAAACATTTTCAATTCAAATCAATTTCCTTGATCAAATTGTAATTAATTCAATTATTTCAATATTTCCTAAGGTTTGATCATTTTTATCTAATTAAAAGATTTAATCTCTCTTTTAATTAAAT
>MU223540.1:2809553-2830369 GCA_018584345.1 Thuja plicata | reverse complement strand
AAAAGAGATTCGTTTCTTTATCAGAAAATAATAAGTAGCTCTTTTCGAATTAAAGGTAGCTGCACCTTGTTATCAAGATTAACATTAAGCAGAGAATTCCTAACTAGCACTGTAGGAATTCAAGCTGCTAGTACACTGCGGTTTTATAGCTTAAGCTAGCATTTCTTTGAAGTAAAACTGTTTACTAACACTCTTCATAAACACAAATAGTGGTCCAAAAACATAGTCTCTCTTGCATAAAATTTAGAACCCTTAAAATAAGTAATACCTTTACCATTGATAAGACTAGTCCACTACTAAGAATATTCTACTTCATAGAAAAATTGAGTGTTTGACACCACGTGGAACAAATCCACATGAAGTATTTGCAACTATTTGAGTGCATGACATGCTTAACATGATTGAATTTTAGGATGCATGAAAGAGTGATTTATCCCTCAATGTTGATGTCATAACTGCAACCTCAACATATTTTTTGTTGACTCTGCTTCCTTCCAAATGATTTTCTAGGACATGTGTCAGACAGATGGGCATAACCAAAAAATTCCTCCTTTCCTTTGCATAAAAATTTTGTGTAGGACACCTAAAACATCTTTTGAACAAGGACCATAGAGGACAAAAATAACTAAGGCACCAACATGTGTTGACCAACACACCTCTTAGAACCCCTTTTGAGTTACAAAAAGGGACAAAATTCCCACTACAATGCCAAATGACATTTTGACTTGAACATGCATCGAACTACATGTAGACACATCTACAAATTTGATGACTTTTAGGAAATCTTTGCCTGCAGAGATACAAACCCAAAACTTTGGTTTTGTACAGAAAACCTAGGAAGGAAATAGGGAGAAAGTGAAAATATTACAACTTCAAAAGAGAAAATTGCAGTGGTTCCCAATTTGCATCATTGGGATAGTCATGTTTCTAATAATCTTGGAAAGCACAATTCAATTCGATCATTTTTATGAAAGTTAAATTTGTCAGTACAAGTGACACGACTCCCATGTGAAAATAAAGATACATCAGGGGAGAAATAATTAAATCAACTTGAGCCACATCAGGATCAGACCTAAGGGCTTTATACAAAAGATTGATCTTGTCTTTTGTTTTCTATCAAGCTTCCCCTTCTTCCCCTTCATCTATGAAATGTAAGGCCCAATAATCTTGAGGCATTCTATGTTGTGTAAGGTAAGTTTATTACTCTTAATAAATTTCCTTGAATTTTAACTACTAGCCTTCTATTGGTAATTCATTTTATCATCAAGATGCTCTCATGTCACAAAAAAAACTCAATTAGGTCCTCAGATTTTAAAATCTTAGAGACAAGTTTTTATTTGTTTTCATCTATCATAGAAGTAACCTCAGAGCTTAGTGTTAGGGAATCACTAATTATTTCAAAATTTTATGCGCAGACTAGCATGGAGACTTCTATTTTTTCCCAAAGGGACACATAAAACTATTGGACCAATGTAAGGAAACTTGATTGAACATGGATGGTGACATAAATTTGTAATTTTTGGACATTCACATCTTTCTCTTTGATAAATTCCTATGCCTTTCTTTCTTCTACTAGGGAATTTGACACCTCTTATCAAAATTTTACCAATTCTTGTCCCCTATCTTGTAAGGAAGATTTTGTAGCCTAATGGTTCCATTTCCCAAGCTCTAGTTTTGTCTTGACTACTTGCATTTCCCCTTAGAATTGAGCTTCTTTATCTTATAGTTCTTTTTGAATATGTGCCTACTGACCTATGTTGGAAATGTTGATCCTAAAGTTTGTAATCTAGAAAGGTAATAGATCTTATGGGAAATTAAAATGGTGTGGGACCAAGATGCTACCATTTGAATAGCCTCTGAGATTAATAATCCAAATCTTCATGAATAGGAGAATTTTTAAAAGGAAGAGAACACTTAAAAATGAAACTAAAATAAGGTAATGTGCTAGAATATTGCATAGATGATTCAGAGTCACTTTTATGGTAACCAGATTCAACCCCATATATTAGAACATACAATTCATCCCACAATTAAGCATAGCATGTCACAATCCCTTCATTGTTGAAATGAGAATGAAATAGTCAAATATATGACAAACTATATACTTTCATATCATTTCATGGGTGAGTCCATACAAGCCACAGAGATAATGCATACATTATTTTGGTTTCCTATTAATCTATTTGTTATGGCATAGCCACAGACATGATATAAGTTCATGTACTAAGTTATACTTATCTGGAAGAGTATGTAACATGATTCAAATCAAAGGAAACTTCATAAACACAATTATAAGAGTATAAAAAAGATAACTACTACTCAAATGACATAGAATTAAATAATATTCAATGTTATTTCACAACAAAAAGGATCCATGGTGCATAGTCAACTTTTCTAATTGGCATAAAATTTCATAGAAATAAAGTATGAATAGATAAAGCAAGTACTGAAAGAAAAATAGCCTTTTCTTTAAAAAATAGAGTACCAGTTTCTATGCGATCCAACCTAAAAAATAGAGATAACTTCCCCCTTTATAGAAAATCCTCTAATATAAATATATTCCCCAAATCCTCATGCATGCCTCAAAAAGCATGCACATAGAACTGTCATGATGAATTTAACTGTAAGAAGTGTCATTGATAGGCATGTCAATATCACAAGGGCTAGACCCAATGGACACATGGATAATGAATAAAAACCTATCTTATTTCCATGATATCCATTAAATGGATGATAATGACCTTTTCTTTGAACTTGGTACTGCTTGGTGGATCTTTTTGTGAGCTCCTCATTCCATTTTCGTTAAATCATCTACAGATGTGACACATGTCTCTTGGAAGGAAAGAACCCACCAAAAAAAAATGAAGTAACTTTGAAACATAAGAAATCTCAAGACATGCTATTTGCATCATGGGAAATCGGGCGGTTTGTGGGTATGTGCAAGATCATGGTATGGAAAACTAGGCCCTTAAGTGGCAATGCAAATTCAAAAAATCAGGGTTATGCAAGTTAACGTAAAAATTTGAACAAGTTATCAATCTTATATAAAAAATATGTAAGAAGATAATCTGTATAAAATTGAATGTAGTTTCTAATATACTAGCCCTGTTTAAAAAAAAAAATTATATATGGTGAAAATTCCAAATTTCAATGCAGTAGTACAAAAATTTTAGGAAAAGGATAAGAAGTAGGTGTATGTCTAACCACCTTAAACACAATCAAATGATAATATTTTTTTACAAGATTCTAGATATAAGTATTAGGCTCATGTTTGGATTTGACGCACATTTTTTGTAATTGTTTTCAAAGTAAATAATTAATTATGATTTTTTTTGCAACAACCTTTTCAGAATATAAACACTCTCGTGTCTGACCACCTTAACTTAGTCTAAGTTTCATGAAATTGAAAAAAAATTCTTTTAGTAGGGAAAGAATATAATGTGACACATGTTTGGGATTTAAAAAATGTTATACCATTTGAAAGTTATAGCTATTTTTTAATCAGTATATCAATCGGGACTTTAAAGGTAACTCAATTAGAAATTAAATAATACCTACTTATTCAACTCAAGATCTAAAAAATAATTATATTGATGAAAAGTTGAGAATATCCTTAAAAAACCCTTTTAGTTTCATTAAATTTGGGTGAAAAAGTCGTCAGCCACATGGTCGAAGTCTAGAGATTGGAAGAAATATGGAAAATACATTTTTTGGGTTGACCATCTAGGCTTGGCATCCCTAAGCGCAAACCCTAGGAAAATCCTAAAGAAAATCCTTATGTGTGTCAAAGGTATCCTATATTAGATGTATATCAGGTACTTGATACGTATCAGGTACTTGATATGTATCGGGTACATGATACATATCAAATACATGATATGATTGAATAAATAAAAATTGAAGTATATATGATAAAAATATAATAAATTATAATATTATACTATATATATAGTATATGCTATATTATAATATTATATTATATGATATAATATAATATATTATATGATATTAAATTTTTTTTAACTTGCACAAGGGAATGAGGGGAAATTTATAGATCTAATGCAATTATAATATTTGAAAGAGATATAAAATAATTGATGGCGGAGGAGTGGAGGCAACGATCAGGAAGAGAAACCTTTCAAAAACATGAAGGTTATGACTATGGCAGCTGAACCCATTGGAGATGGCCTCTAAGGCGTAACTCTATTCAATACTCTACAGCTTTAAATGGGCAACAGAGAGATTGGAATGCTTATAAACAGGGAAACCTCTCTAATGGGTATGGGAATGGTAGGGGATGGGGGAACATAAGGTTGAAGCCTTATAGTAAGACCCTCCCATCCCAAAATGTTTTTAGATATAATCAAATAGAAAAAAAGTTATGGCGGCCGAAGTCCCTTCCTACTGTGGCCTGCGATTCTCTTCGGGTAAGTGACAATGTTAAACAGGTTACTTCTTTGTTTATTTTGGTCAATAACCCACACTGGGCTGAGTCTGTTATCTCTCTGTCTAAGTCAACCTTTGTTTTGAAGTGGATGGGTCCTTGGTCCTCCTTAAATCTGGTTAAAGCTTGGTGTGCAGCGTAATGACATTCATTTTGTTCCATTAAACCCCTTACGAATGGCTTTTATATGGTTACCTGCTCCTCGAAATAGGATAAGCTCTGGATCCTTGCTAATGGCCCTTACCTAGTTAATGGTCAAGGTGTTTTTATAAAGGACTGACATCCAAACTTTAATCCCCTTGAGGAAAAGGTTAAATAAATTCCTCTATGGTCTAAACTTTTCAATCTCCCTCAAGAATATTGGGGATCAGATACTCTTAAAGATATTGGGGAAAGCCTTGGGACTTTTGTTAGAGAAGAGGAAGTCATTAATCACCCAAATATTTCTATATGCCCTAGGGTTTTAGTCTAGAGACAATAATGTTATATATGCTCATATTTCATTGTCTTATGCTCTGGTAATGGACAATGGAAACAACCACTTATAGTGGAAAATGGGGAGGTTAGAGAGGGTTTAAATGAAAAGTCTAAATCTGGTAACAAGGGCAAGGAGAAAGGCTTGGAAGTGGATAGACTCATTGATGATATTGTTAGAAGATTGGAGGAGGAGGGAGGTAAAGATGAATTCATATATATGGAAAGTACGAGGGATGTTAGCCTCTATGCTCAAACCCAAGAGGATGTTTTACACTTATGGACTGAAAATAGAAAGAGGGTCATGCACATGCTCTTTATGGGAGATGAGGTCACCGAGGGGGAGAGATGATTCAGAATGCTTCTCTATTCAAGTTGTCCAAGAGACCCCTCTTAATGAATCCCAATTCAATCTAGGAGTTGTTTCTGGTCTTAGGGGATGGATAGATGAGGTGGGGTCAAAGTAGTCTACAGACAAAGATATGTCTCACTCAATACTGGGGCAGGTGATGATTCTTGAAATTACTGATATGTGAAAAGGAGATAGTCAGGAATGGTCCAATGAGATGGTTTTTTTAATCCCTGACTCTATCTAGGAAGAAAATTCTCATGATAATGACAATCTTGGTTTGGAGGGGTTGGAAAGGGGAAAAAAACCTTTAGATGAATTTGAATATCCCTTTGGGTATGCTAGACCTCTTTCACTAGACCAAATAAGGAGTAGTAATGCAGAGGAGCATGTATTCAAAGATATTGAAATATCTCCGATTAGGAATTTTGATAGCTCATTTGAAGCTGTAAGAGACAATGGTGGGGAGTTAGTTGCTTCGGGCTCAGAATATGAATCCCAGGAAGAGGATGGAATGTGTGATGAGCTAGGCTTGTCAGACTCCCTGGGTATAATAGACCAAAGAATGGTGGAACAAACATTGTCAGGATTATCTAAACCCAAGCTAGGGGAGAAGAACAAGAGAGGGCAGAAATCTAACAAGTTTCTATTGGAACTTGCGGGGAATGCTTTGAATCAAGAAAAAATTTGAGGTTGAGAAAAGGCTATGCCTTTTCTTGGTAGCTATGAAGATCCTCTTATGGAATGTTAGGGGCTACAATGCCCCTGGTAAGATTCGTCTGATCAAGCGTTGTCTTGATCAGGTGAGACCAAATATTGTGTTCTTCAGGAAACAAAGATTAAAGATAGTGATTTTGGTTGGTTCTTGAAAAGTTTTTCTAGATAGAGTGGGACCTTGAGTGGAGTTGAAGGTTCTTCTAGGGGTCTTGGGTTTTTTGTGGAATCCTAATACTATTGTTATCAGAGTAGTAGATAAAGGGAGATTTTGGCAGTGTTGTGAGATTTTTTCTAAACAACTTTTAGCAAACTTCTGTGCTTTTAATATTTATGGAGGGATATATTAGGCCTTCTAAATGCTCATAATGGTGCACTCTTGATTTTGGGCAGTGAGTTCAATGCAATCCAGCGCCCTTCAGAGAAAAAAGGTGGTATGGGGTGAGTTGGACAGAGTCAAATTTTTTTTTTTGATTTCATAAATACAAATGGTCTTTTAAAGGTTAACTCTAGTAATGGAAACTTTACATGGACAAACCGTAGAAGTGGCTTATTAAAAATTGTAGAGGAGCTAGACAGGTTCTTTTTGCCTAGACAATGGGATAGAGTAAATTGGATTTACAATGTTGAGATCATGCCATTGCCTAGTTCTGACCATTTTCGTATTTGTTTAAAGATTCAAGAGGATGTGACTCTTGTCCTTTCCCCCTTCAAGTTTGAAGAAATGTGGCTATGGGCTGAGAACTTTATGGATAAGATGGATTTTTGGTGGAGAAAAATGCCAAAAGGAGAAGGTAATAAGGATTTTAATTTTCTTTAAAAAATTATAGCACGTTAAGGAAAAACTAAAAATTTGGAATATGGAGGAATTTAGGAATATT
The DNA here is from genome assembly GCA_018584345.1 of Thuja plicata. Lineage (NCBI taxonomy): Eukaryota > Viridiplantae > Streptophyta > Pinopsida > Cupressales > Cupressaceae > Thuja > Thuja plicata. The sequence goes on along the minus strand of MU223540.1, from coordinate 2,823,507 downwards.
TTTGTGGATAAATAGCGATTGAAGAAGATTTAGTAGATTTGAACTCAAAGGTGATAGCTGAAGGTATGAGGGAGGAGGAATACTTAGCCAAAGTAAGCCTCTTTAAAAAATATGTTGAATTTTTAGCAAAGGAAGAAATTTTATGGTGACATAAATCAAGGGAAACATAGCTTAAAGAAGGGGATCGTAATACAAGGTTTTTTCATAATGCAGCCAAAGTGAAAAGGTCTTAGAACAAAATATTTTTAATTCAAGATGACAATGAAATGGTCCTTACAGATTCAATAGACATTAATAGGGAGGTAGTAAAATTCTTCAAGAATATTTTTTTTTCTCCTACTCTCCCTACACATGATGATTCTAACATCTTAGATTTTATTCCGAGTTGTATCTCTGATGTGCAGAACTCAACCATTATTAATCCTGTTTCTTTATTAGAGGTTAAGGATGCTCTCTTTAATTTGGGGGGGGGGATAAATCCTTGGGCCCTGATGGTTTCTTTGCCATATTCTTCCAAAAGGTCTAGGAGATAGTAGGAATGGAGATGTGGGAAGTTGTGGAAGAATCTCGGGCTGAAGGCTTCATACTGAAGGACTTTAATAATTCCTTCATTGCTTTAATTCCAAAAAAAAGTTGAGAGAGTGTCCTTTGATGACTTCAGACCTATAGATTTGTGCAATAATATTTATAAGGTAATCTCTAAGGTCATGGATAATCACCTAAAAAAGGTGTTCCCCTCTGCTATTTCCCCTGAACAAAGTGACTTCATGCCTAATAGGTCTATTTTTGAAGGGGTTGTGGTTGCTCATGAAGCAATCCATATGGTTAGATTAGCAAGGGTAGAGAAGATGATGATCAAATTGGATATCAGAAAAGCCTATGATAATGTCCATAGAGGCTTTCTGATGAAAGTGTTAAAAAAGTTTGGTTTTTGCGATGGTTGGCTTAAATGGGTGGACAACTGTATAAACACTCCTAGAATCTCAATTATGGTGAATGGAAACCCCCAAGGTTTTTTTGACACAAATAGGGGAATTTTCCAAGGGGATCCAATTTCCCCCTTTCTATTTATAATACTGGTAGAAGTTTTGGGGAGACTTATCTATAGTAAATAAAAATTGGGCCAATGGAAAGGAATTAATGTGGTAGAAGGTCTTGACCCCATATCCCACTTACAATTTTTGGATGATAACTATTTAATGGGGGATGCTTCACCAAGGGAAGCTAGGCTAATCAGATTGACTATTGAATCCTATAGTGCTATGTCAGGTCAGAATGTTAATTGGAACAAATCTGAGATTTTCTTTTTTAATACCAGGTAGGAAAAATAGAGACAACTATGTGGGATCCTTGACATGAGAATGGGGAAGCTTCTAGGTAAGTACCTTAGAATTCCCCTATTTGGTGGAGCCTATAAATCACATTTGTGGAAAGATCTTACTAATAGTTTCTTAAAATGCTTAGAAGGTTGGACGAGTAAATGTTTCTCTTCTATCGGGCGTATTCTAATGTTATACTCTGTGGTTTCTGCTATCCCTATTTTCTCGATGAGTTGTCTAAAGCTTCCTAAAAAAGTGATTGCCTTTCTACAATAGAGCATGAGGAAATTATTTTGGAATGGATCAAGTAATGATGATAAAATCCCACTTCTTGCCTGAGATCAGATCTGCAAACCTAAAGCTTCTGGGGGTGCTGGTATTAAAAACTGGCATTTAATGAATCTTTCTCTTGGTGAAAAGATGGTTTGGAGTATGTATGCTAACCCAGATATGTTGTGGGCTAAAATTATAAAATCCAAATAATTAAACTCAGATTTTCCAAATAGAATTCTTACTATTAGGAACCCCCCCAAAGGCTTGACAATCTGGAATTTTATATTAGATTGTAGATAGGTTATTACTAATCACTTGTCTTGGCAGGTTGGCAATGGGATATTGACATCCTTCAGGAAGGACTCTTGGAATGGATATCTAGTTGTGGGCGAAAATGTGTCTCTCCAAGAGGTGATGAATATCTGCATTGCTGCTTGGGGTGATAAATTGGTGGACTATTTAGAGGAGAGACCATCCCCTTTAGGACCTCAGTGGGGTTGGAAAGATGGAAGTCAATTAGCCCTTAGTTCTCATCAGTCTATTCTCCTAAAGACCATTTTTGATTCCATAGAGGTTTTTGTAACTAACAAAGTAGACTCCTTGATCTGGTGTGCTGCGAAGAGTGGACATATTCAATCAAACTTGGTTATAGAATTCTTGATAACGCTAATTTGCATTCAAATTGGCCTACAAAGTTGTTTTGGGGAAAATATTGTCTACCTAAAGCCAGATCCTTTTCTTGGTTGGCTGTTAGAGGACGTATTCTAATAGGTGAACGTAGGAAAAAATATTGATTTATTGGTCCTACCAAATGCGTCCTTTGTGGGAAAGCAAATGAGGATGTTGATCATCTGCTGGTTCAATGTAATTGTGCAAGTGCATGTTGGGATATGGTGAAATAGAAGTTGGGGTAGTCGATGCCTCTACAGAATTCCATTAAGGAGCTTTTTTTAAGTTGGCCTTGGGAAAAATACAAGTTTTTCCTTTCTAAGGTCTGGAAAATATCCCCTTCAATTGTGGTTTGGGAGATATGGAAGGAACACAATAGCATGATCTTTGAGGATAAGATGGATTCTTTAGAAAGGTTTATGGTGAGAATCAATTCTTCTATTGAAGAGGTCATGGGTCCTTTGACCTTCCTACTCATGTCTTTGATTCCTTTTACTTTAGAGGATAAGTGAATTCAAAAAGAATGGCCTGCTACACAGATTCGCTTTAGGAATGTTGGTTTCTAGAATGGGAAACCTAAATCAGGAAAAGACAAGATCAAATGGGAGACCCCAGAGTGGGGGTGGCTAAAAGTTAATTTTGATGGTGTTGCAAAAGGGAATCCTAGCCCCTCTGGTGTAGGAGTGGTAATAAGACATTGGCATGGCAATATAATGGTATATGCAGCCCAAAAACTATCACATGGTACTAACAACTTGGTAGAGGTAAAAGTTTCTATTCTGGCACTAAAATTGTGCTTAAGTCTGGATTGTTATAAAATCCATTTGGAAGGTGACTCTAAGATAATAATTCAGGCTATTCAGAAAGGTTTTACACAAGCTTGGCATCTACAAATTTATATTTATTTTCTGCAGGATCTTCTTTCCCAATTTGAGGCCTTTAAAATAAGCCATGTTCGGAGAGAGGGAAATTGTGAAGCGAATATTTTATCCAAGTGGGCCATTTCATTTAAAAACATTAATGAGATTATTTGGGAATATTTTAGTAATATGCCAAAGGAGGATTTTGTTCACAATTTCTAGGCTTTTAATGATTATATGTGCATGGCTTTTGGAAGCCATAAATGTGTTTTAAAATTCATGTCTTTTCATGGGCATCCTGTGTGGGTGGCAAGTTTGTTGGATTTTTCTGGTCTCGTGCGAGAGATGGAATCCATCCATTTGTGGAAGACATCTCTTTAATAAATTAGTAAGGCTAGTGGCTATAAATTATCCTCTCATGCTCATTCTTTTGTGTGTTTCAAGTTTAGAAAGCTATTTTTTTATGAAAATAGAGGCAGTTTCTTGAGGGCTCTAGTTTTAGATTCTGGTGGAACGCATTTTGAATAGTGGTAATTTGTGTGAATATGGAAGCCACATTTATAGTGGATACTTGGAAGTAACATAAAGCTTTTAAAGGGCCATTGAAGATTGAACAAATGCGGGGCTTGATTGAAATCAAGGATGACAAGATCATTTGGGTTATGGGTGATGTTTTAGGGCCTTTCTTTATTAATAGGAAGAAGAAATGAAGGGTTAACCTTGATATTATCTCAATGGTAATGGATTGGGGTTTAGAGATTGGGAGAAAGTGTGAGTAGGTGAAATGGGTGGTCTCTTGCTTGTTTGACAAAGACTTGCTCTTTGAATTGGATTCTATTTTGGAGTGGGCAGTTTGCGGAATTGGTTCTGATGCGACAGAGTGTTTTGAGGATGAAGATGAGGCTCGGGTGTATGATTTTGTGTCATTCATCAGTTGGTGGGGAAAAGTGGATAAGGGAAGTTTCAGAGCTGAGTGGGATTTTGCATGGGAAAAGCTAAAGAAAATGGTGGAAAAGCATGAAATTGAGAAGGTTTATGCGTGGAGTCTGTTACCTGTTAAGGTGCTGCACAGAAAGAGGTCAAGCCATGGATGCAAGTGCCATTAAAGACCAGTAAAGGTTTGAATATTTTGGCTGGTAATTTTTCTCTTTTTGGCAACAATGCTCTGTTCTCTGCCTGTGTGTGATAAGGAAGATGGGAGGCCTCTTGCTACTAAAACTCTATTCACATTATGGTTAAAAAAATTTCTTCTCTGTTGCAAGAGGATTTTGATGTTGATGATGTATATTTTTGGTTGAATGTTTAATTCTTAGGGAAATAACCGTGACAAGGTTAACGAGAAACATAGACTAATGTTGTCTAGCTTACAATATTGCACATGTCAAGGTGGCTCAGATGTTGATGCAACTCTTTTCATAGGCTTAGCCACGTTTTGATGTCCTTTATGTTCTATAAGCCTGTAAGCAGGGTAATTTACAAATATTCAGGGGGTACTTATGACAGTCTGTATAGTTTTATTTCCTGTTGTTGCTAGTGTTTTTATAAGCTGTAGATGCTGGTTAGTTGGAAAGTGGAAAGGAATTATTCAGATATATCTGTAGATATTGCTATTTTATATTGTAAAGCATATCTGATATACACTTAATGTAATCTTTTGATGAATATTAATAAAATCATTGTTACCGAAAAAAATATATTATATGATATTATATATATATATATATATATATATACAATATTTTTTTAAGTTAATGACATTGGGTATTTATACTCTCTCTCTCTCATGTACAAGATAGTTATCCCTCATCCCATAGTGGATACCTCTATAAATGGCACCAAGGGTAAAATGTTGGTACCATTCCAAACTTTGTAAAATTTTCATACCTGTGTCACACTTTTATAAAGGAGAAGGACCACATCATGTAAACTATTCAACTTTAATGACATAAAAAGTGACATTTGTATTTAGAAATTGAGGATGATGTAAACTGATGAAATGTGTAAAAATGGATGAAGTTTATGCCTATAAAATTTTAGATTTTTTTTGAACAAGAATAGACATAGTTTTTAAATTTTTGAAGTCCATTTTTCAATTGCTAAAAACTGCTAAAAATCTGGTGTCTAGTTCCTACCACACAATTATATGCAAATAATCTATTTTTCATCTAATTTCAAAATATGTTATAGATAAAATGTATAACCAGTGCTGAAAAGAAGAAATATTGGTTTTCAATGTATATTTTCTCCGTTATAACTACTCAAAGTTGAACTTATATGAAATCGACAGTTTTCATCTCCCATCGAATTTCCCCTATCAAATCTACACCATTCAGAAAAAAACTTACATATTCTTGAAGAGGAATTTCTCCTCTAGTGTTACATATAAAATTAAATTTTTTTTGATATGATTTACTATTTTTTTATTTATTTGAAGCAACATCTTCTCTAATGTTAAAATACCTACTTATTATATTTTGAAATTATAATATATTAGATCTAATCAAAATACTATAAAATTTACATGACAATAATCTAGACTCTAAGCTCTACAAAAGTGTATTTTTTATATGTTTTAAAAATATCATTAAAAAGAGAAGGGGTTATTGAAACATCGATTTTCTGAAATAATTTTATTTCTTTTGTAATTGGTATAAAACATGCATTTAATAGACATTTCCAATTGGAAAAGTTTAACTACTTATCTAGCTTAGCTAGAATGAACCTAGCTGGACCATATGTTTGACAAAAAATAATTTTAATTTAGAAATACTCAAATTTAGCTGTGCTGATAAGTGGTCCTGAAACGTGATACAACTTTGTGCTTTTACCCATTATATATCCCTTATCCCATAGTGGATAGCTCTAGAAATGACACCAAGGGTAAAATGTTGGCACCATTCCAAACTTTATAAAATTTTCATACCCATCCATTACGCTTTACTTCTTCATTTTTTGGCCCTCAATAAACTTGGTTGTCTCATGGATTGTAAGTGTAGTTGGATACAAATAAAATAGATATAGAAGATTGAGACAAACTTTATTAGCTCATACAAAATGACAGTAAAGTTCATTGTGCGTAGGCTCATCATGTTCTTCGGTTAATTTTTTTAATTATGTTCATAATGTTTTTTGTTTATAAACTTATTTTTTTTCTCAATAAACTTAGTGTTTTTGTGCCTTGGGAATGTAGGGATTACAAATATGATGGATGTATGAGATTCCTCTACTATGCTTTGGAGTATATCTTACTTTAATTAATTTTCTCACCTTTTAGTTACTATTATTTCTCTAATACAAATATTTGTACCCTATTGCAATGTAGGTGTCATTGAGAGTACCATTGGTTGGAGCTATACATTATAGAGTAAAAATATCATACCCAAATGTAATAGTTGTGTATCTAGGATTTTTGATATCATTAATGTATTTATACATAATGTGGTTGTATTGATGATATACAATGTATTTGTACATGAGAACATGTGCATGCATAAGGACATGAGTAGTACCTAGGATTTTATGACAACATTCATGTATTTGTACATGGCGATATGAGGAAACATAAATACATGAGTATCTACTATTTTTTGACAGCATTGATGACTTTTTAGATGGTGTATTAGTTTTCTATTTTTGAAGTTGAATGAGAAAATAACAACCACTATTAGGATTTCCTGCTAATGTGTTGATGAATCTCTTATAATGTCTTCATTTTGTATCCTAATTTGGTTATTTTAGCTCTTATAATTGTTGATTAAACACAAAAACCTAACAAAAATTGATTGTAGAGCTATGGCACTTAGGGCACTTGGGGTACCTAAGGAACACTATTAGTAGGGTATGGCATAGAGAATTCTGGTGAGTGGGGAGAAAAAATGGACCATTCCTTGGGTAAACCCACCCAACTGGATTTGTGCCCACAAAGAATGGATAAATATTTTGGATACCTTGCAACTTTCCATCGAATGCATCTAATTGTTTTTGCATCAACATAAAAATTGCTGCCCTAAAAAACCACTTGGATTATTGAAAATGTGAGATAGGATATTGCAGAGGGGTCTCTCATGATCCTATGAATTCATATGATTCATACACAAGTGACTCAGATTGAGATAAATACCCTAGAAAGGTTTGCCACTTTCATGTACTAGGGAAACTAAGGGACACTGTCAATCGGGTATGATATCAAGCGTTCCGAAAAGAGGGGAGAAAAAAATGGACCATGCCTTGGGTAAACCATCCCAACTGAATGTTTTGGTGGTGGAAGTTTCTTCCCACAAAGAATAGATAAAGATTTGGGATACCTTGCAACTTTCCAATGAATGTCACTGAGAGTTTTGCATCAACATAAAAACTACTTCTCTAAAAAAACCACTTGCATTCTTAAAAAACATGAGATATTATATTATAGAGGGGCCTCTACCCATCCTAAAACTTTAGATGGTTCATGTGTAGGTGCCCTGGATTGAGAGAAATACCATGGTAAAGTTCCTCACGTTTGTGTACCGAGGGCCCCTAAGTTGCACTATCAGTAGGGTATGGCGCCATGTGTTCTGGTGAGTTGGGAGAAAAAATGGACCATGCCTTGGGTAAAACCTCCCAACCAAACATTTTAGTGGTAGAGGTTTGTGCCCATGAAGAATGGATAGAGATTTGGGATACCTTTCAACTTTCCATTGAATGCCTTTGACGGTTTTTGCATCAACATAAAAATCATTGCCCTAAAAAAACTACTTTGAGTCTTGAAAATATGAGATAGGATATTTTAGAGGAGTCTCTCACGATCCTATAGCTTTAGACAATTCATACATAGATGACCTAGCTTGAGAGAAATACCCTGGCAAATTTTTTCAATTTTGTGTACTTAGGGCATCTAAGGGATACTGTTGGTAGGATATGGGGTCGAGCATTTTGACAAGTGGGGAACCAAAACTGGACCATGCCTTGTGTAAACCCACCCAACTGAACATTTTGGTGGTGGAATTTTGTATCCATAGAGAATGAATAGATAATTGGGCTGCCTTTAGAGGGTTATAATCCATTAGGTGCTCCTGTACTAGAAATCCATTAGGTTCTCCTACACTAGTTGTGAATGACTATGGCTCTCTGAAAAGGTGGTATTTATGAAATTTTGCAACTCTTTCAAAGGACATAAAGGATAAAGGATTGTGACTCTCCCTAAAGGTTATAATAATTAAATATTGTGAATCTCTCATCATGAATATACAAATAGGAAACACGTTATCGAAAAACATCAAATATTATGGAAACACAACACATATTTCTGAATACATAAATTTTTTTTGAATCACAATAACCACTACACTTCCATAACAAAAAAATATCCAATGATTCCATAAACATTAATAATACATGTACAACACATTATGAATAAATAATATGACAATGAAGATTCTATATATGAAATTGTTTTTTAAAAAGTATGTATCTCCATATACAAATATGGTGTAAATGTCAACTCGGTTAAAGTTTTATGCACATGCCATCTCAAAATCTGTACACAATATACATGTCTATACAATATGGAATATGCTATCTCAAAATGTACCCCATGGTATCTCAAAACCTATACAACTATAAATTTTTGTAGGGCATCCTATGCTACTAGTGGATCATCAAAATACACCCTCTTTGAAGTAGTCTTTGGATCTGATGGATCCTGCACAAACAAAAAAATTGAAACCAAAGTTCAAATTAATTAAGTTATATGATTTGTAAATATAAAAGATTAACATTTAAATTCATATTGAATAATAATTTAGTTGAAATTTATAATTGAATTCTCATTTACCTCTGCTCTAAGTCTCCTCATGCGCACAAGAGTCCTAACATATGTCCTTGGAAGCGAGGCAACGTTGCTAACAGTGCAATTTCTGACCTATATATGTTTGCAACCATGAAATTTATATGAGTTGTCCTATAGAGTCGTCATTGATTGAAAAATAAATTTACAAAATACTTGAATTAAAATAAAAACTTACCTCTGGTAAACCTGCTTCTCCCAATGTCGGTTGTGTTGAGCATTATTTTTACACAAGTCAATTGCTAGGATCTCGAGACTCAATTTCCTCTCTTGAAAGAATAACAAAGTTATTCTCAAGGTTCTCTAGGGTCATGGTAAAACCTTCTTGGTAACTCAGTTAAAGATAAATGTGAATGTTCATGAGGAGGCCTTTGCTGGTACTTTCAAGATTTCAAATTGCAAAACCACTTCAGTGTTTTTTTTTTGTATTTTCCAATTTATCAAAGATTTTGGTTTAACTAGGGTGAAAATTTGTGCTTAAACTAAAGATGATTTTGATTGCTTTCAGATTTATGAAAGAAATTTAAATGAGTAGGGTAACAAGAATGAAGTAAATTTCTGAAAATGAAATCCTAACAAACATAAACCATTTTTTATCCTTCCTTGTGAATTGAATGACAGAGAGATTTGGAACAAACCCACCGGATATAAATTAGACAACGTCACAATTGTATATCCAACAAATGCAATCATTTGGAGAGAAAATGTAATCACTCGTGCAATATTTTCAAAATCTACCAAATCGTGAAGCCACCAAGATGTGCGCACATACACAAAATATTTATCATTAAGCCCAAAAGATGACCTTTCCCATACATTCATCACAACAAGGTAGATGAACAACATCAAACTCCAACTAAAGAAATGCAAATTTGAGACACAATAAAGCAGTTGGATCTTTGAAAAGAATGAATAAGCATGCACACATTCATCAATTTTGCATAGATAGAAGCAAATATCACACCATGAATGAAGAGCCAATTGTATATCTTTATTGCATCAAGAATATTACCCTATTATATTTCTTTTGATTACAATATATAGAGTTCTGATCTATAAACTCTGAATGCCAAAATTAGGGCATCAGAGGCTCTAAAAACAATGAAAACAAACTAAAATTAAAGCTTTGCTGAAGGAAACTATTGCTAACTGATACTACACAAATTGCATAGATTTTTAATCCATTTACAATCAGTTTTCCCATGCAAAAGGGATCAAACTCGTTAAGAAAAAAGAGACAGAGAAGCTGGAGTTTCATTGCATGCAACTGGAGTCTTCTTCTTAATCTCTTGGTTCTCCCTTGGAATCTTCACCTGTGGTTCTCTTCAAGGTGGGAATGGATATAGGACCCTTAGTCCTTGAAAAATGAACTCTAGTTAGGCATCCATCTGATTTGAAGTTCATATTTCATGCAAAAAAGTGATCTCGTGAAAAAGCCTAGAAATTTAGACCCCGACCTCTGCACCAAAATTTTGCCAAGTGCAAAATTTGACTAATTGCGAAATAAAAACTTGAGACCCCCAAAATTTTGGCCTTTCAGAGGTCGAAAGGCCAAAAAGGCCAAAAATGTTGGAATGCCGAAAGACTTGAAAGGCTGAAAGGCCGAGAGACTAGCCTTGGAAAATGGCTAAGTCTGGAATAAATCACCCCTCCAAAAATTACTAAGTGTCAAAAATCTCCATTTTGCAAAATTTTACTAAGTCTCTAAATGAACTTTTTCAGGATTTCGGGGATTCAGGATTTTGGGGATTTTGGGATTTCAAGATTTCAGGATTTTGGGGATTTCAGGATTTCAGGGATTTTGGGATTTTGTGATTTTGTGATCTTGGGATTTCAAGGATTTTGGGGATTTTGAGATTTCAGGATTTCAGGGATTTCAAGATTTCAGGATTTTGGGGATTTTAGGGATTTTGGGGATTTGGGGATTTCAGAGTTCTCCAAAACTTTGAAGATCTCATTACTGAACAATGGCTAAGTCCAAACTAAATTTTATGGCAAGATCATGGGGTGAGCTTTGTAGAATCTCTTTGCAACCTCTTGGAATTTATCAAAACTAAGTAACTCCATAAATTTAGCTTCCCATGTTTCCTCTCCCTAAACTTGGAAAGGCGTACTTCAAACTTCTGAAATTCTCCAATTCCATTCATGATTTTCTTCACATGTTTCCTGAAGTAGATTATTTTTTTCAAATCTTCCTCAGTGTTTACTATGGAAACCATTCCATTAAGTTGTTTTCTTGTGGCACAGGGTCTGACCTACGTCTGTGTCAGTGATATCAATGTTAAAATTTTCCATCTTAGTGGAGGTATGGTATCCATTTGAAATGACACTTCATTGGAAGAGCTATTGTCTTTTCTGGAATTATTTTCACTAGTTGAGGATTTGAAATGTTTGTATCATGTATGAAAATGCAGTTGTTAGCAACATGTTGTTGAAAAAAAGAAACTACTCTGATCCACTACTCTTAATATGATCTGAATTACAAATTTAGACTAGAAAAACTACCAAAACTATAAAACGTTATATACAAAAAAGGCTGTCCCCATTAGGTCAAGTGGCCAAAATGGGGCATGTGTTGTGGATCCACAAAAGGTTGGGTCAACAAGGATACAAATCCTTTCCATTGAACCTCCCTCACACAAGGTGTTACCTATGAGAGTCAAAAAAGATAAAATCTTAATTAATACATACTTAGAATAATGAAACTTTAAATGAAAATCATGTGTACTTGATACAAAAATGTAAACAACTAAATATAAAAATATACGTATTGTGTGACTATCATGACCAAATGAAGTGCCTAAGAGGGTAGGCTTGTGAATCTATGTCACAACATCATCGAACATCACCCTTTGTACAATAAACCATGTAAAATACAAATTAGTATGCACAAGTGACAAGTACATGCATAATCATTCTAAAACTCTTAATTACCTTCCTCTTGTTAACATGTGTCGCTGTACCCCCCTCATGTTTCCCCCACTAGCATTAGGTGAAACCTGCAAGAGTAAATTAAGATGAAAAGTATTAATTAGTATACAACTTTTATTACGTTGATTTTTATAAAAAATATGTATACTGATACAAAAAGTAAACCAATGAGTTTGAAAACATATACTATAGAGTTTTTAAGGCCAGATGAAATGGCTGAGAGTGTGGAATCCTGCACCTTTCTTATCTCCTCCTCTGTCATCAACTAGACATAAATGGACCATATATGCAAACATAAGTGTGGAGTCATAATAAGTTATCTACTAACAATATTAATTTAAAATTAAATACACTACGACATTAAATGTTTAGTCTTACTGTAACATGAGGAATCTATACCACTCATGCCTCCTCATCTCTCACATGAGAATTCTCTCCATGAGAGGATTTAGTCCCTATAGTGACATCTAGTGCATCACCCATCTTGAACACCTCATAGTCATATGAATCCATATGATCCCTAAAAGATTGATCAAGGGGAGCCAAACATTTATTTTTGCACATAATATAAATATAGGGCACACAAATATATGCACCCGAGGAGTATGTCTCAATTCCACCATCATCAATACAGATTTGCATCAATGAGAGAGTGTGCCTAATCAAATGCTTGCTCAAGGTGTGAACGACCTTAATGGTATGCGATCCAACCTCTACAATAACATCGGGATGTTACACTTGAGGAGGGGGTCTAATGTTAGAAGGGGGAACATAAGGGCCATGTACTACTTGATGCACCCATGGTCTATCTTGGGGAGTGCCTCTGCCTCCACCCATGAATGATATCATGCTCCAATAGTTAACTTTTTGACTGAGAAAAAATTTAGTATATAGTTTTTTAATAAAATAAAAAGGGACCTCCATATTGTTGTGGGGTGGTTTATCAAAAAACAACAATGATCCTAGAAGTTCTCATGCATATCATCATTTGTGCACCATTTGATTAACTTTTAGTCCATTTTTGGAATTCACAAATAGGTCAGCTATTTGTTCTTTTTTTTTTTTTTTATCCCAAGTGTTTTCAGCCCATCATAATCCAACCCATCATTAAACTAGGCATGCATGGCCTCTTGTCATCAAAGTGCAACATTATACTGCATGGTAAGCATCTCCATATTTATGATTATGGAGTTCAGTGTGGTCAACATTGGGTGTAATGTAGGGACATGACTAGACACATTTTGAATTCCCCTCAACTAATTCAAATTATTGGCTATGAGGTCCTCTAGAGGGAGAGGGTTCATAACTAGAGGGTTTTCAGGGTGAGTGTTTTGGGGAGTGGGTTTTCAGACTCAAGATTTTCATTTGTGTCTGCCATGCCTGATTAAATTAAAAATTCATATAACTAAAATAAATTTCATACAAGAGAAACAATTTAAATTTACAAACCATATATTTAACCAAAAACCAAAAAACAACTAGTATTAAAATAAAAGATAAAAAAGAAAAAATTAGACTTACCTGTGATGAATTAGAGAATAAATTCACCAAAATAGGCTAGGTATTGGATTTAAAGTCATGTACACGATGCACTTTGGGTACCAGATGTATGCACCCTAAAATGGTCGCCTAGACTTTGGGCCCCATTTATTATTTTATCATTTTATCAAATTTCTGAATCAATGCTTTGGAACATTTTCAATTCAAATCAATTTCTTTAGTCAAATTGTAATTAATTCAATTATTCAATTATTTCAATATTTCCTAAGGTTTGATCATTTTTATCTAATTAAAAGATTTAATCTCTTTTTTAATTAAATAAAATTCTTCTTATTTAATTAAAAGATTTAAACTCCCTTTTAATTAAATTCTTCTTATTTAATTAAATTAAATTCCTCCCATTTAATTAAATAAAATTCTTCTAATTTATTTAATTGAAAGAAAACCTCTTTTTTAATTAAATAAATAAAAATCCTCACTTTTCTTCTTATCCTATGTTGCACAAATAAAGCATTATTCTTATTTTATAAAAAGGGAAAAAACACTTTTTGTCTTATGTGGGACACAAAAGTCAACTC
>MU223540.1:2789989-2800104 GCA_018584345.1 Thuja plicata | reverse complement strand
AGAGCAATTTTGGAGGAGCATTTGAGCATTTGAGCTTGGATATTGCAACTTCTCTCTTCTTGTTTTCTTTATTCTTGCATTCATGGCTCCTCATATAGATTAGAATCATGTTTATTTCCATAGATTATATTTGCATTCATATTTCCTTTCATAGATTAATATGCTTTGTTATCATTTAGATTAATTTTCTTTTATGCATTGCAATCATATAGATTAGATTTCATTTTCATGCATTTGAATCTCTCGTTTCATGGTGTATTTGCAATAGACACAACTAGGTCAATCTGAAGGTCTTCATTTTACATTTTTACACATCCATGAATAGAGAGCTATGGATCAATTTTTGAGACCTCATTCTTGAGTGTTCTTGAATGTAAGGATTCATAGAAGTGTGACACAATTATAGCACACACCAGATATTGCTTTGCATCCCAAGTCGTAGATAAAAAAATGACCGACAACTTTGGTCTGTATGTATATATCTGCAGGTATCTAGCTCTCGATATGCATCAGGTACCTGATGCATGTATCGGGTACCAAATACCTAGATTTAAAATAAAGTCATTATTTGTATTATAATGTATTATATAATAATATAACAATATAACAATATAATAATATAATATGCATAGATACTTGGATTCAATGTTGGAAATATGCCCATCACATACCTGGGAGTTACTATCAATGCCACTACGAGACAAAATCTACTTTTGAAGGATGTACTCTACAAATGTCAGTCCAAAGCCGAGTAGTGGAAAAGAAAATGGTTGTCAAAAGATAGAAGAAACCTTATGATTAAATAAGTCTTATCTGCCATCCCTATCTACAACATGTCATGCTTCAACATGGAATACTCCATTGGCAGTAAATTGGATGGTCTCCTCAAAAAATTCATTTTGGAGGGAGCCAAAGACACAAGGAAAATCCCACTGATCAACTAGGATATTACATGTCTCCTTAAAGAATAAGGTGGAGCAGGAGTTAGGAAAATGAAACCTCAAAATAGAGCGGTTGGTGCCAAATCAGCTTGGAAAATGTATACCCAACCAAACAAACTCTAGTGAAAACTATTCTAAGTTAAATACTTGGATTTAGGAGATGTTAGCAAAATATTTACAATACCCAACTCAACAAGAGGATCCGCCACTTGGAAATTTCTCTAGGAATGCATAGACATCATCACTGAGCACATCTCCTAGCATATTGGAGATGGAAAAAAAAACAAAATTTTGGACTGACTCCTGGGAAGGGGAAGGCCCCCTCTCTAATAACTTTAATGACCAATCATAGACCTCATGGGTAGAAATTATTATAGGAGATAAGGTATGTTCCTATATATAAAACTATAATATGATAGGTGAGAGAAGCATATGGAAAAAATCAGAATTGGTGACAGACACAAGTGTGACAAATTGAATACAATATTGGAACATAGGCTAATCTTCAACATAAATAAAGAAGACTCTCTCTTTTGGTGTGCTGCTAAATCAAGTTCATATAGCACTAAAATAAGATATGAGCTTCCAAGACACAAGACCCACAACATGAATTGGCCCAACCAACTATGTTGGAACAAGCACATTCTCCCAAAAGTAGGTGTGTTCTTATGGATAGAATTACATGAGCGAATACTAAAAGGTAATAGACTAAAATCTATCGGAATCATGGGACCCAATTGGTGTATCATGTGCAAAAAAAATGAGGAAAACCCAAATCACCTCCTCCTTCATTGTCCATTTTCCAACAACTATTGGGATTGGTTCTACAACACCATCAACTTTGTCTTTGCCAGGAACTTCAAACTTTTGGATTTTATTTTGGCTTGGCCAAGGAAAACTAATAGCAAATACGGACTCTTATGGCTAACTAAACCCTCAATGATTGCATGGCATATATAGAAAGAATGGAATAAGAGAATCTTCAAAGAATAGTTCCTCTCATCAGATCTACTTACCCCCAAGATTAAATCCGCTATTGAAGAATTCATCAATGACAAGACAAGATCTTCTTTCAAATATTTCAATGAAGGGAATAGGGAAATGGAATTAAAATGGTCCTTCTCCAATTTATCCATTTCCAACACACAAAATAAACACAAAAATAGATCCCCTACTTGGTGGAAAGGTCCCCCCAATAATTGGGTTAAACTATATTTTGATGGTGCAAGTAAAGCAAACCCTGGAAATGCTAGCTTTGGTGCCATCATCAGAAATGAATATGGAGATCTCATTTTAGGTATATTTGGCAACATCGGCACCGCTACAAATAATTAAGCTACAATCCAAGATTTAGAAGTAGGGATTTCCCTATGCATAGAACTTAATCTTTCCAATGTTACTATCAAAGGAAATTCCCCAATTGTGATACAAGCCATTTCTCAATCCAGATTTCACAATAGGAAGCTCTCTAGGTGGATTCCTAGAATACAATCTCTTCTCAATAGTATTATTCAACTTAATCTTCAACACATTTTTAGGGAAGGAAACCAAGTGGAATATGTTCTATTCAACTGAGGATTCATCTCATATTCATCTAGAAACATCATCTCAAAAGGATCCCAAATATTTATAACATTCTATCTATAATTTTTGTTGATTCTTCTTCTATCCCTAGGATTGACATCGATTGAAATCCCCCCAATGTTAATCTACAAACCTAGAAAAAACTACATGGGATTTCTATTTTTTAATGGCCTCTCAAGTGTAGTCAAGACACCTATTGCCCCTGTTTCAAACCAATCTATATGGCTTATTTTTGGGTCTTTGCTGCATGAATTGCGTTATCATTTTCTCTTACCAGATACTGAACCTGCTTAGGGTGCCTGAGGTTATGCTTTTTGGTGTTGTACCCATTCCTCTTGATGATATACTCAAATCTAGGGAGAAGGACATTGAACTCATTGAAAATTTGTCAATCTAATTAATGGGAATGATGTGGCTATTGCAATATTTGGGCTTCACAATGGACATCTCAACAACAGGCTCAAGGTTGCTTTGACTTACCCCTCAGTTGATGGGAATCTTACAGACAACATCTCTCATGAGCACTAGTGTTATTTTTTTAGAAAGAGGTTTGGTTTGTATGACATATGGCGGGGTTTGTATATTTGGGTTGACCTTTGTACAGGTTGTAGCATATCTTCCACTTCATGTATTTATTTTGAAGATATCCTTGGTTTTTGAATGTTAATCTTAGATTGTATCTTAGGCCTTTATCATATATCCTTCTCATTTTGTTGTATGAGGAAGATATCACAGTTCAAATGTAGAGCACACTCCATTTCTTCCGCTCTTATGTAGCTTCTTGCATTTTCATATATCAATAAAGGGCACCATACGCACAGAGATAACACTTACCTCAAAATAAAAATTATACTAGTAATATAAAATTAAAATAATAAATAATATTCATATTATAATATTATATTACAACATTATTGTACCATCCTAAAATGTTATCACCCGTTATTGGTGGCTTTAGGAGCTATTAGACCCCATTTTAGTGATTTCAAAATTTGAATGTATTTATGCTTGATTTCCTGCATCTTTCATTTTCTCTCCCCAAAACTTTTAACACTTCCCAAGACCTAGATCTTCTTTGAAACTAACAATGTTGGGACTAGGTCAAACTAAGTCAGCCTTGTCCTAGACTAGGTGGATCCAATTCAACCTTGTCCCAGGGAATTGCATTTAAGTAGACTTAGGGCCCAATGCAAAGGTTTTTCTTTCTGATTTTTATTTGTGGTCGGCCTGAAAATATTGAATCCTAAAATGAGTATAAAAGGGGTTTTCTCCTCTAATTTTGACATCCATTATCCATTTAAAATCCATGATCAAGATTATCCAAGACTATTATGTACAAGCAATTCACTAGCAATTTCAAGAGAAAGTGCAATCAAGCCAATTGAGGATTTGGATTCAAGATTTGAAGGCAAGAATGCAATTCAAGATCTCTAAGAAAATGAAATATTCTCTCATTGATGCAAATTTATCTCCCATGATGGCCAAGTAGATGAATTCTCAAGAAAGAAAGAATATCCATTCCTCTTATCCATTCAATGTTTCAAGCATACATTCATTCCAAGATCTCAGATTGGAAAGTGTAGATCCAAGCATTTGTGAAGGAATACTTGATTCTACAACACATTCTAAACATACATCTCAAGCATCTTCATGTATTTGACTCATTTGTACATCCATCCATGAGGGTTATTCATGCAAGGTAAATCTAACATTTATCTTGTTTACATTATGTATGCAATTTCCATTTCATTTCAAGGTTGATTCCTATCCAACGACTTGACCAAGGAAATCCCCTTTTCACAATCTTTTAAATCTAGATTTTAGGAGTTACAAAACTAGTGGCAGATCCTTCATAGGTTTCATCAAATTCAGAGTCTTCAGGACTAGGTCGACTTTGTTCATCATAGTCCTTTGGATCCATAATTTTCACAGTCAAGAGTTACAAGTATCAGAGTGCCATATCTAGAACCATTTTTTATTCTGACCATTCTGCAAAATTTAGAACCAGATCTGAAGTTCTCTCCTCTTTTGCTAGCTTTAAGGTGAGTTAATTCTTCCTCTTTTCATTTCTCACTTCATTTTATACATTAGATCTAATATCATATCTTGTTAAATTATCATTTCATTTATCATATTATCAATTCCTTTTATAGATTTTCATATCATTTTTTATATATCACATACACTTTGACATTAAAGGAACCCATCCCCAAATCATACTCCATCCTCAAATATAGATCTTGCATTAGCACCCCTTCACCCTTTTGGGATGTGATAATATGATTTAGGCTTGAGGGTGAGCCTTTAGGGGTATTCCTAATGTATGATACCCCATCCATTTTATTTGGTAAGTGATCATACTCCATAGCATTTCTTACCATTTCATATGATACATTTTGGTGAACCTGACTTATAACATTTCCATTATGATTTTTGTGTTAGATTCCTCTTCTTTGCATTTAGATCTACCTTATATGTACTTTGTTAGTCAATATTTACATTACATGCTTGAATTTGATAGTTGAATTTTCTTGGATTGTATATTTCCTCCAAATTCCATTACATTTCTCTTTTGTTTCATTCCTTTGTGCTTGAGCTTTATCACTTTGAGTCCAACCTATAACATTCTGGTTAGAAGAAGTCATATACTTATGGGTTCCTTTGATCCTAAACCCTCCTTCTTTCCTAGGAATCTTAATGAGACCAACATGTATCTTAGTGATCCTAATCCTATCATGGAGAATAACTCTTCTCATTCTTCTCATGTCAAAGAAGAAACATTAAGGGTTTCTCTTGGTCAAGTCCAAAAACTTTCCCATGAGTTTGAGAAGTTTGAACAATGGCTAGGTCAATAAAACAATAACCCTGAAGCTTTTTCCATTGTAGAAATCTTAAGGAAACTTATTCAAACTAATGAACATGGTATTAACCTCTCAAATAGCATTTATAATCTCATTGAAGCTAATTTCAAACACATTAGGGATTGTGCTCAAGATTTAGGCTTTACTCCACCCACTACAAGTGTCGAGACCTCATTTCCTATCTCTACTTCCATTCCTATTGGATCTACTTATGCTCCACCTCTCATAATAAATTCAATTCAAAATCTCAATCCTACACGTTAGTATTCATAATCCTATTGCTTCTTCTATCCCTTCAAACATGCCATGTGTTTCATTTCCATCATCCATTACTACTTATCATAGTGTTCTTTTTTCATATTCAACTATTGCTTCAATTTCCAATAAGGCTCCTAACATTTTTCATGTTTCTCCTCCTACCATTTTTTCTACCGATTCTACCATTAATAGCTTGAATCAACATGTGTCTTCTTTACAATAAAAAATTGCTTCAATGAATCAATCCTAGTTCAACATTCCTACTTGTGATATTTCTATTCCTTTGTCTATGGATATTATCTGTATTTTTATCTTGCAATATATGGAAATTCCTCATCTTGACACTTATAACGGTAAGGATGATCTAGTGACTCATGTTAAAAAATTTTGAACATTGTGTAGTGATTTCTCAAATAACCATAGGTTCATGGAAATGGTTTTTACTTAAACCTTTTGAGACAAAGCCTTGAAATGGTATTATTCCTTACCTCCTTATTCAATTGATTCCTTCTAAAAACATGCTAATGCTTTCATTGAACAAATTCAAAACAACAATGGTCCTAAAAACTACCTGACTGATTTAATGTATTATAAACAAGTTGTTAAAGAAAAAAAAAGTTATTTTATCAATAGATTTAAACATTTTCATGCTCATATTTCTTATCATGTGCCTGACATTAATGTGCAACACATTTTTATTGCTAATTTACAAAGTATCATTAGAGATAAGATACTTCTTTGTGAATTCTCTTCTTTTTGACAATTGTGTGCAGTACTTCATCATTATCAACTTCAAGTGATTCAATTTGAGAGCACCACTCCAATAGCTCTTGTTCCTGTTGATAAGAGTGATGTTGTATCCAATTTCAACAAGTTTCAGAAACAAACAACTACATCAAAATCAACAAATCATCCAACAATTTTGATGAACAAGTAGTAGAAACATCCAAAGGTGTGGCTCCTTTATCATGTATTTTTAAACCTTCTTATAATTATACTCAACTTTTTGAATCTTTACATAATATGATGTTGAAGTTAATTAATTCTAATGTGTTAACACTTCCTCCTATCAAACCCATTGACACATATAAACCTCAATTCAAATACTTTGACCCCAAAGCTTTTTTCCAATACCATCGTCAACCTGGTCATGATATTGAAAAATATTTTCACTTGAAAAATGTTATCCAAGATCTTATTTATTCTAAAGCTATATCTATTGATGGTGACCATGATCAAGGAAAAAAAATTGTGGCACCTCCTAACCAAAACTTGAAAATCTACACCAATCCTTTGTCATCTCATTTAAACATTACTATTGATCAACCTTCTTCTTTCCAGTGCATTTACTATGATGAAATAGTTAATGAATCCAATCATGTTGTTAACCAAGTTGTGTTAGAATAACTGAGAGGGGGGAGGGTGAATAAGTGGCCTAAAAAATTAATCCAATAAACAGCCAAAAATTTATATTTGAAATATAAACCTCTAGTTATCTTCAGTCCTACAAGATGTATGGCCTTTAACCAATCTTATCAAATAACTACTGCTTGGAGTTCACTGTTAATCCTTATTCTTAAGCTTTACTAATTAGCAGTCTATTATTTTACCGAAATATAGTAAATAACTTAGTGTTCACCGATCATCCTGTTTTAGTAATGTGTAAAGAAAAACAACAAAGAAATGAACCATATACACATTTGACACAAGGATTTTTAACGTGGAAACCCTGTTAAGGGAAAAGCCACTTGGGACAGGTAACCCAAAATTTTCACTCTTCTTAAGTGAGATCGGTAAAGAGCCAAACTTGTTAAAGGTTACAAACACACTGTTAAGTGTGACCTTGTTAGAGGATTTAAATATAATAGTTTGTCACCTGATATCTGGCATTCACTATGCTATATTCATGACCAAACTTTTTGATACTCCTTGGGATGTATCTCAATATATAAAGGATTGTTAAGTCCTGCTTGGTTAAGAGAATTTATGATCCAATGGTTAAACTAAAAAAATAAATGATCTGTTCATAAATAAAACTTAGACTTGTAGATGTTCAGATCTATTGTAAGCTCATAATACCTTTTTGATCAATGTTTCCCTTTAATTCCTTTTCTCCACTTCTTTCTGCTCGGTGATGTTGTGCTTCTTTGTTGCTCAGTGTCTGCATAAATCTTTAGCTATGTTCTTTAGCTTGTTTGATCGGGACTATATGAAGACTTCTTTCTTCACCAGTATTCTCTTTAGCATCCTCTTCTCTATTCAACCCCTGATTCATAATGAATTAGATTGTCTCTTTATAGACATGATTTCACCGTTTCTTGGTCTTTGTCTTTCTTGTTCTTGATGTGATCTAGAAATCTCACCATTCTTGCTTTTAAATCTTGCTTTAGTTTATCCCACAGATCTCTCCTTGAAAACTAGAATGAAACTATGTTTAAAGCTCTAGCTTATCTCTAGCTTTTAACTTGTCGATGAAAACAATGTAACCAACTAGTTAACTCCATGTTTAGCTCCTGCGAGCTAAGTATTTTTTCATTTTTTCATTTTAGTTATGATCGATGTTTAACTCCTTATTTTCTCAGTCTTGACTTCAGTTGTCCTCGGGCATCTCTTTGGTTTCTCATCAGTCATGCTTGCTCGGGTATCTTGCTCAGTTTACACTGTGATTCTTCTCTTGGGTTCTCTATCTGTCGGTGTGCACTATTTGTCGGTGTTTGTTGTCACTTGGTGTATACTACAATTTTATGCATTATTGACAAAATAACCATTATTCCTTTGGTTCTTTGAAGTCTTTGACAATATGAATATAACCAATCAGATTATGTCAAGTTGGCATGAATGACAATATAATACATTAACTGATTTAATGTCTTGCATTAACTTTCTTCATCTCGGTGATCATCAACTTAACAACTTCAAGCATTCAATCAATTATAGTTCATCAATCTCTCCTTTTGGCATTGATGTCAACACACTACATAATACTAATACAATATGAAATATATCAGTTTTAGTTCATCAAACTCTACCAAAATTATTGTTCTATAACCATTACAAATGTCTGACTCTCAGTAAGATCTTCTAGATTAGATTTGATTCTTGTAGAGTACTTTCTTCTATCTTCATTCCCTTCACTAGATAGATGTAGCAAATTCTAGTTCTGTCTCTCCCTTTGATTGTTCCTTTCCTTGATGGATATCTCTTCTTCCTTTGACAACAATATATTATACTCTCTCCCTTTGATTCATCTCTCCATTAGGATACTTCTCTCCATTAGGATGATTATGATGGATATTTCATATGGATAATATCTCCCTTTGAAAACAATGCCAAATTCATTTCTCCTTTCTAAATATATCCTTGAATTTCCTCTCCATCAGCAACATAGCTCTGTATTAGCCAACAATATCTCTGATGTTCGGTGCAGATAAGTACCTTGCTGTGTACAAATGTATCTTTGCAGTCCATTTCTTTGCTTGTATCAACATGAATGATCTTTTGATTATGTGTAGGCTGATGCAACCTCCTAGTCAGCTTAGTGACCAATAGACAAGGGTTGGACCCCTAGTCTTTGTCTCATGTACTCAAATGTATCTTTAGGAAATGGCTTGGTGAATATGTCTACTAATTATTCCTTTGATTGAACATATTCCAGTATCACTTTTTTCTCTTGAACTTGTTCTCTTAAATACTGATACTTGATAGAAATATTCTTTGTCTTAGCATGCATGACTATATTTTTTGAGATGTTTATTACATTGGTATTATCACAATAAATAATAACTGGTTCAAGAATCTTCATCTTCATACCTTCCACTAGTTGTTTGATCCATGGAATATTTGAGTAGTTTGCAAAAATAGCCATATATTCTTCTTCTATAGTAGATTGTGAGATGCATCCTTGCTTCTTATTGATCCATGTGACAAGTCTATCACCCATAAAGAATGCTCCTCCAGTTGTGCTCTTTTTGTCATCTAAGTTTCTAGCCCAATCAACATCTGTATAGACTTGAAGCTCAAATTTTCCTTCTCTTTTATATCATAGGCCATATTCCTCGGTATTCTTTAGATATATCAGAATTATTTTCATAGCAGTAATGTGTGATTCCTTGGGATTAGTAGAGAATCTTGCAACTATTCCAGCTGCATGTGCTATATCTTGTCTAGTATGAACAACATACATTAGTTTTGCAATCATTGATCTATATAGGGTCTGATTTACCTCGGGTGACTTGTCTTCCTTTGTCATCTTGCATCTAGTTTCCATAGGTGTTCCAACTGGCTTGGAGTCTTCCATCTTGAATATCTTGAGAACTTCCTTGATGTATTTGGATTGAGTGATGTTGATGGGGAGGTCACCTAACTCTCTGAAATTCCCACTCTACTCTAGGAATCTCACCTAGAATCCTCTTCACTTCAGGATTCTCTAGACTCACTCTTGAGTCTCTTAGGGCTACTCTCAGACCCTAAC
>MU223540.1:2769136-2783271 GCA_018584345.1 Thuja plicata | reverse complement strand
GGAACAGATTATCAGAGTCAAGAAGCACCCATATTTAGCTAACAGAAACAAAACAACACTTTACAGAAGTCTACTCAGAACGAAAGAACACGTAAAGTACAGACAAACTTCTCTTTATTGATTTACAAAATATTACAATCCTCTGCTAGTCTATTCTCTGCAACTAACTAACTCTTCTGAACTATCTGAACTGTCTGAACTATCTGAATTGTCTGAACTATCTGAACTGTCTGAACCCTTTTCACAGATTCTTCTTCTCTATTTATCTCTGCTTCTTCTTGATTTCGTAACCCTGGTGGTTACCTGTCGAGCTAAGCTTTCCAACTGTTCTTTGTTCTTCATGCTCTCTGCAAACTGTCTTTAAGTTCTTTGCATGGTTGACACTCTGGTCACCTTTCTTTTCTTCATGTCATTCCTTCTCTGTTTGGCGGTTAAGACTTTTCAACGTCTTCTCCTTCTGACACGTCAACATATCTGACCACTTGACTGATCTGTTTCTCCATCGCGTAGTCGCGAGATAAACTGACCTTTTGCATTTTGCTAAGTGACTGAGCGATGACCTGCTCATTGCGCTCTTGCTATGACTTTACATAACTTGGCTTTTTCCTCGCGACTGAGCGATGAGCTCAGTCGCGCACCTGCTTTGCGTTTACATTAACTGCTCCTTGCTCTGCTAGTGTGCGACACACACTAGTCGCGCACTCGCTGCACTTCTACATGAACGGGAAATTCATTGGCGACTGAGCGATACAATCAGTCGCACACTTGCTACTCTTTCTGACGAGCTGGTCTTATCTCAGTGACTGAGCGATACGACCAGTCGCGCACTCGCTATGTTTCTGCACGAGCTGGCTATGTCCCTGCGACTGAGCGATGAGCTCAAGTCGCGCACTCACCGCGCTATGACCCAAACTGCCATTCTCTTCGTGACTGAGCGATTAGCTCATCGTCGCGTACTCGCACCTTCTCTTCTCGAGCTACTCTTTGCCTGGCGACTGAGCGATTCCTGCTCATCGCGCACTCGTCATGCTTTTCCCTGAGCTGATCTTTTCCTTGCGACTTGAAGATGCATCGGTTGTCGTTCACTCGCACACTAGAACTGAACTGTTTGCCTTCACGACTGAGCGATACGATCACCCATCGCGTTGTTGCGCCGTATTTGTTCTGACTACGAATTGACTCGCGATCAGGCGACGAGCTCCTTGTCGCGCTGTCGCGCACTATCTTCTCTTGCTAGCCTTCTGTGACTGAGCGACTAGTTCGTCATCGCGCACTCGTGCACTATCAGACTTAAAACATAACTAGCTCGCGAGTGTGCGATGCATTCCTTTTGGCTGCTCTCTGCTGATGCGCGACTGAGCGACTAATCAAAACATGACTTGCTCGTTGAAAGAACTGTTTCAAAACTTGTTCAAAATGTTGGGGCTAGGGTTTGGGCTAAACCCTAGGGTGCTCTGCACCAGATGTATATGCCTACATCCTGTTGAAGAATCTATAGACCAAGAATTAATTTGATCTCCCCAAACATTGACATTTCAAATTCTTTTCTCATTTCAAAATAATTTTCATAACATATCATTATCTCCAAATATGATATCATCAACAAATATTTCAACAATCAAAATGTTATCATCAGTATCTTTTTCTAAATACAAAATACTATTTTCACTAGTTCTTACAAATCCAATGCTTATGAGATAGGAGTGAAGTCTTTCATACCATCCTCTCAGTGCTTTTTTCAATCCATACAAGGCTTTATGTAGTCTAAAAACCATGTATCTCTTGTTAGTATCAACAAACCCTTCTGGTTGTTCAATGTATACCTCTTCCTCTAGTATTCCATTTAGGAATACAGAGTTGACATCCATTTGGTATACCTTGAATCCTTTGTATGCACCATAAGAAAGTAGTAATTTGTCTCCTTCTAGTCTAGCAATAGGTGCAAAGGTTTCTCCATAGTCAATACCTTCTTCTTGTGCATATCCCTTGCACACTAATCTTGCTTTGTTCCTTGTGACTTCTCCATTCTCATTCAGCTTATTTTTGAATATCCATTTTGTAACGATGACATTTTTTTCATCTGGTCTTGGTACTAGTGTCCATGTTTTATTTTTCTCAATTTGTTCTCTCTTCATTCATAGCACTGACCCATTCTTCATTTTCAAGTGTAGTATTAACAAATTGAGGCTCAAAATCACAAATTAAACATCTAGTGTTTAGTGACTTACTTCTTGTTCTCATTCCATCCTTCTTGTCTCCTTTGATCTAGATCTGTAGATTGTGTCTTCTAAAATAGTTGGAAAGTATCGGTTCACCTCTTTGTTCATCATTATGATCATCATCTTGACCTTCATTCTAATCTCCATCGCTTAGTACATCATCTTGAGCAATTTCTAATTTTTGGTGTTTGTAGCCTGATGCTCGAGTGCATTGTTCTGTGGCTCGAGAGCGATACATTGTTTCTCAGGAAGAGTGTCAGGTTGTTCACTGTAAACAAACCTTTTGTAGTCTTCTTGTTCTTTTCTTCTTTCCTCATCATTTTTATCTGCAAATTCATCCATTTTGACATTTGCACTTTCAATTATTTTGTTAGAGGTTTCGTTAAGACATTTATAAGCCTTGCTCTTGGTAGAATACCCTAAAAATATTCTGTCTTCACCTTTGGAGTCAAGCTTTCCATTTCTCTCATCTTTCAAAATATAAAATTGACTTTCAAAAATTTTGAAGTAACTTACATTGGGTGTGTATCCATACCATAGCTCATAGGGTGTCTTATTGGTGTCTTTCTTCAATTAAACTCTGTTCAATGTGTATACAACAATACTAACAGCTTCCCTCTAGAATGTTTGAGTGATGCTTTTCTCAATCATCAGTGTTCTGGCACAATAAACAATTGATCTATTTCTTGTCTCAGCAATTCCATTCTGGTGTGGTGTTCTCAGTACAGAAACCTATCTTTGAATTCCATGATCATTACAAAAGTTAGTGAATTCATCATAAATAAATTCTCCTCCTCTTTCTGATCTTAAGCATTTCAGTTCCTTACCACTTTATTTTTCTACAATAGCTTTATACCATTTAAACATCTTGAATGCTTCTGATTTTTCTTTTAAGAACATAACTGTCATCATTATAGAATAATCATCAACAAAGAGAATGAAATATCTATCTCCATAGTATCTCTTTGTTCTCATGGGTCTACACAAGTCAGTATAGAATAATTCTAGAATGACATTATATGTGTAGGTTTTTCTCTTTAAACTAGACTTTGTCATTTTACCTTTTTGACAATTATTACACATGACATGGTCAGGTTTTGACATTCTTGATAAGCCTCTTACTTTCCTTTCATTTCTTATCCTAACCATCTTGTCAAAATTCACATGACATAACCTTTTATGCCACAACCATATGTCTTTGTTTCTATCCATTAAACAAGTGGTGTTAATATCATCAAGATAGAATAGGTTACCTTTTGTCTGGTCACAAGTTCCAATCAACCATCCTAGTTCATTAAATATCTTTGCCTTTTTTTCCTCAAATGCAACTCGGTGACCTAAGTTATTCAGATGTGAAACACTCAATAATTTATAGTTAAGTCCTTTTACCCAGTATGCATTTTCACATTTGATCAGATTATTCAACATTATAGTTCCTTTACTTTCAACTAGACAGGGTGAGTCATTACCCATTCTTATTGATCCACCATTATAGTATTCAAAAGTTTCAAAATTTTCCTTGTCTCTAGTCATGTGGTGAGTACAACCACTATCAATAATCTAGACATCATTTTTACTAACCTTAGATATGAGTGCAGTTTCTACATACCTTTCCTCTTCGTCTCAATCATCTTTCATAGCAACAAATACCACCTCAATATCTTCATCCGATTTGGTGTCAATATTCTCAGCTTTGTTCTCAGCTTGGTAACAAGATTTCATCCCTTTGTCCTTGTAGTCTTGGTTGTCTCTTCTATCAAATTGTTAGTTTCTTTTGGTAATCTCTGTCATCACCTTTGTCAAACTTCTTTTCATATGATTTGTCACTGTTTCTATCTTCTTTTCTTTTGTTAGGACATCTAGCAGAAAAGTGTCCAATCTCTTTACAATTAAAACATATAAGTGGTAATTTACCTTTGTATTTACCTCTTCCTCTCTGCAATCTTCTAGTCATTAGTGCTTCAATCTCATCAAGATCTTGGTCATCACTATCACTTTCACTATCATTTCTCATAGTGTTTATGACTTGACTTACTTATTTTCAAAGAAGATTTAAATGCAGACTCAATAAACGGTAAGACACTGTTGTCAAATTTATTCATCTCAAATGAAATAAGTCTACCAATCAGACTATCTAGAGAGACATTATTATTTTCTACTGCTCTCATTTCTTGTATATGAGATACTCTAATAGCATAAAAAGGTAGTAAGATTCTTAGGATTTTACTTACCACTGTTTCTTCTTCAAGTACTCCTCCAAATCCTCAAATAGCATTGACTACCACTTTGATTCGGCAGCTATACTGAGTGATGTTTTCTCCTTCTTTCATTCTTAGGTCATCAAACCTTCATCTTAGGCTTTATGCCTTAGCTCTTATTACATTTGCATCTCCTCCATGTACTAGATTCAATTTGTCACACATTTGGTTTGTAGTGGTGTGTGTTTTGACATCTTCAAATTCAACATCGGAGAGTGAGGAAGCAAGTTCTATCATCATACAATTGTGTTCATGCTTTTCTCTCAATTGATCAATTGTTTGAAGTCCTATAGGAAACACATATTCAATATCCAAGTATTGAGTAACATAATTTCCAATACCTGATAGGTGGAGTCTTATCCTACTTTGCCATGATGCAAAGTTGTCTTTGTTCAACTTAGGCACATCCCTTTTGCTCATCTTGTGATAGTTTTCTTGAGTCTTTAAACTACCTTTCTAAGAACATAATCTCTGATACCAATTGTTAGAATAACTAAGGAGGGGGGGGGGGGTGGGAGGTGAATCAGTGGCCTCAAAAATTAATCCAATAAACCGGCCAAAACTTCATATCTGAAATATAAACCTCTAGTAATCTTCAGTCCTACAAGATGTATGCCCTTTAACCAATCTTATCAAATAACTACTGTTCAAAGTTCATACATCGATATTCTCAGTTCTTCAATCACAAAGGATTCCTCATCAATAATGTTTATTGAAATCAAGAAATTAAACTAGAAAAACTAAGTCTATATGCAAGGAAATTAAATCTAACTCTAAAAGGGAGACAAAGAAAAGAAGTCAAAAGGATAAACGACCCAAAAAAGGGGTCCCCCATTATGCTAAGTAGCCTAAAAGGGGTGTGTGTTGTGGAACCACAACAAATATCTTAGACAAAAGAAGAAATGACCAAGGCATTTCTTTATCAGTAAACAACTTCTAGAAAATTGTCTCACAATAAACCAAAAATAACTACCATCAGTGAAAATATTATTTCACTAGCTCTCAAAATTGAAGTCTCTTGTCATTTCTTCCAATGTGTGTACTTGTGTGTTCATCCCTTCGACATTTTGATGAAGATAACTTTGACAAATATCAGCCAAAACCAACCTTCACAATGTTGACAAGGGCTTCCCAAGAAGAGCTTTGCTGCTAGTCAGGCATCCATAGCCTTGCAAAATTTCCCCCGAGTCCCAATCTAACCTTTCTCTACTACCAGTCAAGCATCCATAGCCCCGATAGAGATTTGTAGAGTCACCCTTCTCTATATTCTGACGATATTTGAAGTAGAGGTATTTTGAGGATTCTCTATTTGGAATTATTTCTTCTATCTTGATTGGTGACCAGTTCGGGCTACTTGTGCTTTGAGTATGATACTTCCTAAATTCCTTCATTTTATTACTTTTGATAAACCTAGGTAGTGCTTAGACTGTGCTACCTTGGTATAAGATTCTATCACTGTAGGGACCATTGCTTTGAATGATTCATTTTTATTTCACATTCTTCTCCTTTTTCTCCTCTCCTTCCTTACTCTTTTTTTGTATTGAGGTTGTAGATGGAGAAGGGTTCTGGAACTGGTGGGTACCCACGTCAACATGCTAGTGCTGTCTCTAACTAACAATTGCCCAAGAAACCAACATTTCCAATATCATATTTTAATATGTATCTCATGATTTAGGATGATCAATGTTGCACATCGCCTTGGTTTCCAGAAAAAAGGTATCACCATTTCTGATCCCCGTGTATAGCTTCTTGCAAGATACATCTCTTTAGAAGTTTTGACTAAGAAATAGCTCTGCCTCTCATCGAGGACTAGTTGGGATGGACCACTTTCCGGGAATAGCTTTGACAAAACACACTTAACCAAGGACAAAAAAACCAAAGGAAGAATAAAAACCAAGAAAAAAGGAACAAAGAAAGACACATTGACAAAAAAGAAACAAGAAACAAAACTAACTACTAAAACAAAAAGAAAGAGAAAGAAAAAAAAACTAACTAACACCTACCTACTCAAAAATAAAGATAAATTATATACAAAATACTTAGAACAAAAATCATATAAGTTACTGGTTAATTTATTTTCCTCTCCATGTAGTAGCAATAACGTAGTTTGTATAGTCCTAAGGAATACAAACTCATCTTTGTACTCAAAAAAATAAAATTTAGACAAGTTTTGTTCAAATTTTGGGTACAAATTATACAAAATCACAAATTATGGAAACTCTCCGTGATCATGGTTAAACCACAAACAATTTTTTTCACCCTTAGGATCATAGTAAAATTGGAAATTATCAAACTATAAGGATAGTGGGAACATGCAACCTGATTTAGTGAGTTCCCAACCATGGGAGTATACTCACACAACATGATTTCTTCTTTTGGAGGTCTTAACTCAGGGTACACCACTCCATCCTCATTAAGTATATGTACACTATAAGAAGACATAGGAATTGGTAATGTACCATACTTGTCGTTATAACAAAGGTCAAAAGGGGAAGCATCAAGACTGTGATCCTTTCTATAATAATCATTAGTCCTAAATAACAAATAATCACATTTAACCTCATTAGGACTAACAACTTCAACCATAAACATGTCCTTTGAATTGTAAGAGTCATTAGTATCTTCAATTGAATCATTGTCTCCCTCAATCCTTAAATAAACATGCTCAAAATCGCCCTTACCTTCTAAAACAATCTCTAAGCTAGAATGAAGTCAGGATAACTTACTTCTGGATGTAGATAAAATGGATGAACTCTACATGATTTGGCTACTACAAGATTTGATATATGCATGAAATACCCATAAATGGACATTTATTTACTCAAACATGATACCAGATCAAGCACTTTATCTACCTCATCTGATGATAGAGACAGAGAGTCATCTTGTTTCTTGATTAGTATGTCCCTCATTCCACATTGTTGGCCATGTGTGAGTGTTTCAGAACCTAGGAAAACCCTTTTATCATCCTTTTGAACCTCTTGTATCTCTCCCATTTTAGTTTCATCAGGATTATCTTTCAAACAAAAAAGGGCACCATCACTCAAGATTTCATGAGAATAGACTTCTTTTTCACTTGTCATTAAAATGTCTATGAATGTGTCTATAATTTCATTCTCCACATCATTTTGAGTTGTCTCACCATCATTCTTTTGTATGATGACCACTTTAAATTCCTCATCAGGAAAGGAAATATCTTCCAAAGTCTCATGGGTTTGATCACATTCATTTTCTTCCTTCCTTGATAGATTATCCCAATGATCCGCTATAGGAATTAATACCTCTTCAATAGTCATAGTTCCTTTCAAATAGAAGTCCATCATTCCTAGGAAAATAAGGCAATCCACCTCACAATGTTGGTTTGTGAGGTGTATCCTACATCCTTCCATCCATGCAAAATCTGATAATGACGTAGGAATACCCAATTCTTGCAACCTCCCATTTAGTCTACTTTTCTCAAGTGGAATATCCACCCAACATAGATTATGAGTATCTTCGTCTTCATTTTTTGAACCTTTCTCAACCTCAAAAGAGTCACAAAAATTACCTTGTGAAGATGTCAAATATTTCTTACCTGTTGATTGTTCGTGACCATAATTCTGGGGCAGCATTGATTATGTCTCATCCTCTTGGGTATGTCTATTATGTCTTGATACCTCATCACTGATTTTTGCAGAAAAATCATTTGGTAACTTGAGTTCTTGATTGTTGTAAAATTTTAGACCCATTTTGTATCCATTTTTGCACCACTTATCATGCTCATACGACTGACCAACAAGATCTCCATGTGAATTATCATCATCATCACTTGATGTATTAAGTGTTGGAGTATGACAAGAATATGACAATATAGTCAAAGGACCATCATTGAGAGATGAAATGCTTGCATCCAAGGTTGTTGCATGGGAACTTTGCCCTCAACTATGATCTTGAAAATGATTGATCTAATTCTTGCTATTGGTTGATTGTGTATTTTGGAGATCAAGTGGGCTGTAATTGGTCGCATGAGATGATTGCAACCGATTTGATGTGTTTACTAGATTGGCATATGGCTGCAATGATAGGCAACATTCAATCAATTGCATATATAATCTTTCATCTGAACTATTTGTACATACCATTTGTAACATCGTATCCACATTGTGCCAAGATAAGAGCCTTACTGAATGTTGTATGCACCCTAAAATGGTTTCCTAGACTATGGGCCCCCATTCTTCAATTTATCAAATGACAGAATCAATTTATCAAATTCCTGAATCAATGCTTTGCAACATTTTTAATTCAAATCAATTTTCTTGATCAAATCGTAATTAATTCAATTATTTCAATATTGCCTAAGGTTTGATCATTTCATCAATTATCTTATTTAATTAAAAGAAAACATCCTTTTTTATGAAATAAAATAATCTTATTTAATTAAAATCCCTTTTAATTAAATAATCTTATCTTATTTAATTAATATCTCTCTTAATTAAATAATTTTATCTTATTTAATTAGAATATCCCTTTTAATTAAATAAAATAATCTTATTTAATTAAAAGAAAATCCCTCTTTTAATTAAATAAATAAAATCACCACTTAAATCCCTCTTTGTGTTGAAAAAGGAAATAAATTAAATAAAAATAAATAAAGCTCCTTTTTCTTCACACATATTCCTAAGTGGTGGCCTTTTTGCCTCTTAATCATAGCCTTTGATTATGCTTTTTGAAGATATGAACACATGGATGAACCAAGATTTATTCTCCACCATTTCTCGTTTCTTTTTGCCTCTTAATCTCTTCCGTCCATTGCTCTTTAAAAGGAAACCTCTCTTTCTCATTTGGATAATCAAGATATACACTTTTATGCTATTGTTATGCTGCAGGTTTGGAAAGCAATTTTGGAGGAGAGTTTAAGCATTTGATCTTGAACCATGCAACTTCTTCTTCTTTTCTTCTTCTCTCATGCATTCATGGTAATCCATTTAGAGTAGATTCATGTTAATTTAGATGTATATTTCCTTTCAATAGATTAAACTTGGATATTTCCTTTCATAGGTTAAGCTTGCACATTTCCTTTCATGCATTGCTATCATATAGATTAGTTTCCTTCCATGCATTGTTATCATATAGAATAGCTTTCATTCTCATTTGCAATGCATATTTGGTGATCATGGAGACTAGCATCCTTTCTCTTTCTCTTTGAATCTCTCATTTCATGGTGTACTTGCATGGGCATAACTAGGTCTAAAACTGAGGGCCTCCATTACAAACCCTTGCACTCCATGAATAGGGAGCTATGCGTCTCCATTTGAGACCTCATTCTTGAGCAATCTTGAATATAATGACTCATAGAAGTATGTCACATTTTCAACACACATTTTTGGTTCCCACCATGGGGCTCGAACCCATAACCACAGGGTTAAGAGCTTTGTGCTCTACCAAAATGGTTCAGGAGCTGGTGTGTTGTTTGTTTCTCCTCATGGGTACATGATTCCTAAGTCTTACAAGTTATTGTTCCCATGTACAAAAAACATTGCTGAATATGAAGCTTTAACAAATGGACTTAAGATAGCCATAGAATGGAGAATCATAGAGTTACACATCTATGGGGATTCACAACTGATAATCAACCAAGTTAATGATTAATATCAAACAAAAAATGAGAAACTGGTATCTTACAAGCAAATGGTTGATTCCTTGAAATGATAATTCACCTTTGTCACATTTCAACAAATCCTTAGAGCAGAAAAAAAAGTGGCTGATACTATGGCTACACTTGCTTCACTCCTTCGGTTAGAGAAACATGAATCCAGATTTGAATTCCTGGTGGAAGAGATACTTTACCCTATCTATCACTCCCAAGAAATTCATGTCATTTGTACCCTTGTTGGTCATGAGTCATCCTATTACGGTGCCATTTACTCATACCTTCATGATGACATTATACCTACAACCTTTAACCCCTCTGAATGCATAAACCTTACTTGAAATGCCTCTCGCCATTCCCTTATCTCTGGTGGTTTGTATAGGAGGGGTCTAGATGGAACACTTCTTAGATGCTTAGAAAATGAAGAATCCGACCAAGCATTAGTTGACATCCACAAGGGCATCGATGGGGGACATTCTAATGGTCTTTCCATGGCCTAAAGGTTGCTTAGGGCGAGGTACTATTGGCCTACGATGTAGATTGACGTAGTAGCTTTTGCAAAGTCATGTGCAAAGTGTCAAAAACATGGTAACTTGATACATCCTCCAGGCAGGGATCTCATTTCTTCCCTATCTCATTGGCCATTTCAGCGCTGGGCCTTTGATCTTGTTGGGCAAATTCATCCCAACTCATCAGGTGGACACAAGTTTATTATCACTGCTATTGATTACTTCAATAAATGGGTAGAAGCTATCCCACTTTCTGTTGCCTCAGGAAAGATAGTCTCTCTATTCATTCTGAACCATATCATTTGTCAATATGGAGTGCCTTTCAATATTATCACTGACAACGGAGGCTAGTTCAAAAATAAGGACCTTAAACAACTCTACAAAAAATTCAAGATTAAACAACATTGGTCCTCCATTTACTTCCCGCAAGGAAATGGTCAAGCAGAGGCATCCAAAAAAATCATTCTTAAAATCTTACATAGAATAGTATGTAAGAATGGTAGAGATTGGCACTTATAGCTAAATCTGGCTTTGTGGGCCTATAGAACAAGTATTCATACTCCTATTGGGGCTACCCATTTTTCCCTTACATATGGCATTGAAGAAGTGTTACCTTTGGAGGTTGAGATTCCTTCACTTAGAGTTTCCCTCAAAGGTCTAGTTAGAGATGAATACTACCACGCTATGAGACTTCAAGAGTTAGAACTTCTAGATGAAAAATGTCAAGCATCATTTGACCATATGAGGGTTTATCAAAAGCGCATGTCCAAAGTCTTCAACAAAAAGGTTCACTCTAGAGAATTCCAAGTGGGAGATCTTGTCCTACGCGAAAAATCTTAAGAATCAATAGCATAGAGATCCAAAGGGAAAATTTCAACCTAATTGGCTTGGACCTTACATCATTACATCAACTTTTGGGTCAGGTGCTTGTTTACTGTCTACAATAGAGGGAGAGAAGCTCCCTGATCCTATCAATGTATTGCACCTGAAGAAGTTCTATCCATGATGCCCATTCTGTCTGGGGGCATCCTTTGTACATAATTATTGATCCTAAAAAAATCCAAAAAAATGATATATTGTCAAAAATTCTAAAAATTAGAAAAAGTCCTGAGAAAATGATCATTTTAGCGAAAAACTAGCAATAGGCGCTTTGATGTATCTCCAAAAAAATTATATATTCCAAAAATACAAAATCAAAAAATTAAAAAATTAAAAAAAATAGAAAAAGTGTCGTGGTGAAAACCTAGAAACAGGCACCTTGGTAGCAAAAACTTGAAATAAAATCTATGTGGTGAAAACCTAGAAACAGGTGATACTTGAGGCCTTTGCACCCCTGTTTCTTAGCGAGTGTCCTTGACACTTAGCCTTTCTCCATCATGCCTTGTCCTTGTTGCCTTGGTTTGGAATTGGTCTTTGTCTTTGTCTAGGGGGCATAATTGTGTTAGCTTTGGTCTCTTGGATGCGTTAGTCTTTAGGACGTCTCACAAATGGTGTTTTTCAACACCACCCCAACTATATTTTTAAATACAACCCCTGACATCAAGTGTTTTTCAACACTTACCGGTTTGGTCTTACCCAAATTTGTCATGTGATCTTACCTACTTGCAATCATTCTATCCTTATCGTCGAAACTCAGTATCAGTTGACACATTTAAATTTTTAAACACAAAAATTAATGCTTGAGCTATGTTATGATCTTTTCTTTATGTGCTTACTGCTATTGATTTTTGTTGAGTGTCCTTGTCTAATAAGTCTCTCCATGATGCATAGCTAAAGGACTTGGGGCATGGGGCATGTTTTTACTTGCTTTCTACTTGTGGGTGTGGTCTTGAAAATATAGAGTGTCTCTTGTTGTCCCCTTGAAACACTTAGGAGATTTGAGGCTTCATCCTTGACTATTTTTGCACAACCATTCTTCTGGTCATCCTAGCATCTATGCCTTGATGCAAGCATGGTTTTACTACATTAAATTGGGTAAGCTAACATCACAGTCATCTTGATCTTTATGTCTTTGATGGTTATGTTATAATCTTTCCACATTCCAATCTGATATAAATCACATTCATATCTTCATAGTTTCTCTTGTGACTAGTGATGATTGTGTGATTTTTTGATGTCCATTAATAATGGCCCAATGATGAAAATAAGTTCCTTAACATTCTTTAATGAATGATGAACACAAAATCCTATGTTATAGTTTCTCTATTGCAAGTACACCTTTGCATTTTTATATAGCTTGCATTGTTAGACTTCATGATAGTTTTCATTTTTAGGCTGCATTATGAGTTTGAGAGGGTTTCCTTCATCTTTCTTGCGGACTCTTAATAAATTGTGGTCATGTTTGATCTTCATTTCCTTATCTTATTTCATGATCTCAATCAAAATTTTCTATCTTAAACAGTTGATTAGTTTTGGGGCATTCTCTTTCTTAAGGCAAATTCTCTTTCTTCTCTCCATTTCTTTCCACCTCTTCCAAACTTTTATCTTCCATTTACTTTCCCCACTCTTCTTTTCTTCTACTTCAACCTTGGGGCATAATCTTTCATACTTGATGATCTACCTTAGTTCTATGATCCTTATATCTTTCATCTTATATCAAGAACCTTATCTATAGTTCGATTTGATTAAATTTATCAATTTTCTATTTCTCCTCTATCTCATTTCGGTTTCGATCACGAGGGGGCAATACCTATCAAAATTCAATCCTTGATTTAGCTTTATCAATCCTATCAATTGCTTCATTTGGGGCAACCTTGCTTGAGATTATTATCTTGGACATGTCAATTACCTATTTACAGGGGTGCTGACCTTGTCTTTTTCAAATAGCTTATCTTTGTCCTGATGTGTTCCTGTCCGTCGATCACACGTCTAGGTTGTTTTGTGATCCCAAATTGATCTCACACTTCAACTGCATTCTTTGAATACATGTGTTCCCATAAATATCACACATTAGTTAAAGAGGGGCAAATGTATGCACCCTAAAATGGTCTCCTAGACTATGGGCCCCCATTCTTCAGTTTATCAAATAACAGAATCAATTTATCAAATTCCTAAATCAAAGCTTTGCAATATTTTCAATTTAAATCAATTTCCTTGATCAAATCGTAATTAATTCAATTATTTCAATATTTCCTAAGGTTTGATCATTTCATCAATTATTTTATTTAATTAAAAGAAAACATCCCTTTTTACTAAATAAAATAATCTTATTTAATTAAAATCCCTTTTTAATTAAATAATATTATCTTATTTAATTAAAATCTCTCTTAATTAAATAATATTATCTTATTTAATTAGAATCTCCCTTTTAATTAAATAAACTAATCTTATTTAATTAAAAGAAAATGCCTCTTTTAATTAAATAAATAAAATCCCCACTTAAATCCCTCTTTGTGTTGAAAAAGGAAATAAATTAAATAAAAATAAATAAAGCTCATTTTTCTTCACACATATTCCTAAGTGGTGGGTTTTTTGCCTCTTAATCATAGCCTTTGATTTTGCCTTTTGAAGATATGAGCAC
>MU223540.1:2739689-2760866 GCA_018584345.1 Thuja plicata | reverse complement strand
TTCCCATCTCACATCTACTTCTTCCACCATTCCTCCATCTCCTAAAGCTTCATCATCTGTATCAAGGATTGAACCTAATGATGACTATGTCTACCCTCAAGGACTACCTCTAAAAGAGATCCAAGCTAACCCGCATATGACTAAATGTCCTTCTCAGGCTTCAAAGATCATAGACCCCAATCTTCCATGTACTTCAACGCCTATCATGCCTATTCCCAATGACTGTTCGTCAGTGTGTCAAGAATCCCATATGCAAATTAAAACTCCTACCTCATCCTTAGAAGTGGCTTCATGTCAAGAGGAGAATCCACAATGTGAGAAAACAAATATTAGTTATGATCAAGATCAAGACACCCTCCATCTTATTCCAATGGTTGACCAGTGACACATATCTCAAGAATCCCATGATAATTTTATCATCCCCTTCCATCGCTTCTAAGAAAATCCTCCATCTCCCAAGCGAGATCAAGATATCCTTTCTACCATCTACAATGAACCTATTGAAAATCAAGAAAAAGGTACCCTTTGTACACTGTCTAAAGATCCTTGTCAAGATCAGAGCATCCCTTCATCTCTTTGTCATGCTCCTCTATATCCACCTCAAGAAAACATCGTTCCTCCAAATTCCTTGCAGAAAAATAGATCCCCTAAAGCTTCAGCTGCTCCTATCAAAGCTACTCATGCACCTATTGAAATAAAGTTGAATTCAAAAGAGAAGAGTCTTGGTCACACAGCTCACTCTAAAGATGTTGATATCCCCTCCACACTTTATATCCCTCCATTTAAACGTAAGCATCCGTCTTCCCCATCTTCCAAATCTATCCTTGGTCCTTATATCCCAACGCTTAGACCACCAAAACTTCCATCTATATTGGGTCCTTATGTCCCCGCATCTACCATGCTTATCAATACTAGCTTGTCATCCACTTACCCTATCTCCTATAAAGATCAACAAAGACATACATCCTTGAATTCTCCCTATCAACCCCTCCATATGAACCAGTCATATTGGCCCTATTCATCCACAATTCCTAAGTCTTCTGGAAGCAATTTGGATGTCAAACAAAGAAATTAGAAATACAAGAATCCACATAGATATGAAGATCACTATGTCCAATCTAATCAACATGTGAATACAAAGAAAAAGGAAATATTCAAGAGACCACAAAGGCCCATTGAGCAAAGAACCAAATCAAAGAAAATCTGGGTTCCTAAATCTATTATGAAAGAGTTGCATTCTAAATCATCTGATGCAAATAGAAAATCAAATGCTACATGGATTCCCAAGTCTCTTCTCAAGGACTTGGATACAAAAAGAAAAGAAAAAGTTATGTGGATTCCCAAGTCTCTCTTAAAAGACTTGCACCAAAAGGAACAATCAGAGTTGGCATCCAGGCTTCCAAAGTCTTCCACTTCACCTCCCTCTAAACATCTCCCATCTTCTAACTTTTTTTTGTGTCCTCACGTAGCAAGATCCATATCCACTCATCCATTAATGTCTCAAGTTATTCCATCAACTTTTCCTACAGTCATCCACTACCCTTCAAGGGGTGTGTCAATGTTGATCATGTCACCTACTATCCTCCCATATTGGGTTCTTACATTCCTTCTTTTTCTCTCATCCAATCCATCGCATAAAATCTTGGCCTCCATCTTCCTTATCCTCCATTTCATCACCCTATCAACATCTTTGACCATACTTTCAGTGACTGTGGCCTATTATAGCGTATCTTTCAGAGGAGCACTATCTAAAGAGAAAGAAGCTTAAAGTTCCTACATAAATTCAAAAAAAAAGAAAAAAAAAGAGAAAAAATAAAAAATAAAAAATAAAAAAAATGAAAAAGTGCCTTGGTGAAAACCTAGTAAACAGGCGCCTTGGTAGCAAAAGTAAAGAGAAATCAATCCGTCCTACGGTGAAAACCACTTCTTGTGGCACCTTGGATAAGTACCATGATGAAAACCTAGCAAACAGGCGTCATGCGTAATTCCTCCCACTTGCACTCTTCACTTGGGGGAAAGATCTTTCAATCTCATCTTATCTTTCATATCTTACATCCAGCTAGCTCGTGAACATCCATGTTCCTTTTGCTGATCTTGACAAGGTTGAGCCTATCCATGAGAATCATGTGTCTTGACATTCATGATCCCTTCCATCAGCCTATTCACTTTTGCATGCTACCCGATTGTGATCTTGCTTATCCCAAGCCTATCCTTTCTGTCTCTGAGCATTTGTGCCATAATCCAAAACATGCACTTATACCTCCATCACCCCTTATCCTAATTACGCTTTTATAGCTATGTCCTATCCAAAGTTGACCCCTTGGTCTTGATCAAAATTAAAAAACTATTTCTCCAAAGTCTCTTGACATGTCCACTCTTTTGGATCACATGCTTTCATGACATCAGGTCATTATCCTATATGCTCTACAACATTTCTCCATGAGCCTACATTGCTATATTATTTTTTTCCCTAGCTTGGGTAATCTTGAAGAGATTGTCCTTGAGGGTCACATTCACCCTCTTCATCCATCATTGCCTATCCATCTCATATATCAACTTTCTAATCCATCGGCAATGTCCTACACCTTGCTAGACATTGGCGGCACACCAATGTGATCTTGCTTGAGATCGAGTAATCTCTAAAAATCTAAAAATTGCAAAATCTTTAAAAATCTAAAAAATTGTAAAATCTCAAAAAATTCTAAAAATCTCCTGCTTTCCTTCTTTAGTTTGCTTTCCTTCTTTGGTTTGCTCACTTGTGCATCTGCTCTTAGTCATCTTCAAGATTTTGCTTGACTTCACATGGATTGAAACTGGTCACACTTGGGGGCATGTTCCTGGTCTAGGGGGCATTGTCTTTTGGAGTCTCTCTCCTCTTGCATCAGTCACCAGTGGATCTCACTGTGTCTGCCTACCGATGCCTCATGGCACTTCATCTCTTCTTGAGACTCTCTCTTTGCATCAGTCACCAGTGGTTCTCACTGTGTTTGCCTACTGATGCCTAGATCTTGTTATCAATCTTTATGCTTGAGAATCTCTCTCATGACAGTCACCAGTGGTTCTCACTGAGTCTGCCTACTATCACTATATTGTTGAGGTTTCTCACATCATTTTGCTATCTGTTTATTTAGCTTCGATCCGTTCATTACTTGGGGGCATGGTTCCCCACTTCGATCACTTTTTCGGTTTATACTTGAGTCAGTAATCTTGTCAAAGGAAAACCTCTACTGGCACAACTGGTGTTTTTCAACACCTTTATCAAACAGTATTTTTTAACACTCTCTTTGGACACATCTGTGTTTTTCAACACACATTGGATATCTCACGATGTAAACATCTCTCGATAGAAATGAAACACAATGCACTCACAAGCACAATGGTGTTTTTTAGCACCCTAAATGTAGACACACTCGTCAACCTCAAGACTTGCTGAGATATGATTGATGCTTATTTTGAATGCTATCTGTTCTCATAGATTTCATTGATATTTTCTTTTGTCTACTGCTTGTTGGTGTGGTTTCGATGATCTGCCAACGTCAAATAAATAGGGTGTATGTGATAAGAGCTTCTGCATTAAGGTGGAAAAGCCTCACATCCCTCAATCTTGTTTATTTGTACGCCAAGGGGAGGTCAGAATTATCTCCTTGACTGTTATTGCTGTATTTTTTTACTTGTGAATTGTTACTATATCAAGCTGGAAACAATGTTCAGGTCACCTTGGCTTTTGTGCCTTGGTGCTTACGTTCATTTCCTACATTTTATCTGATGAAAGTCATATTCATATTCTTATGGTCGTAGCGACACCAGTAAGGATTGTATTGACTCCGATGATCCAAAAGCACTCAATGATGATAAATACGATGAGTCCAACAACCAAAGTCCTAGGATTGCATTTAGCTTAGGCTTGCATTTTGCATTGTAGGCTTGAATTCGCATTTTAGGCTTGCATCATGGTGGTTTTGGTGCTCTCTTCATTATCTTCTCATTCTTCGAAGGTTCTCATATTTTGTCATGGATTCCTCTTGACTGCACAAGTGTTCGATCCTTGGCTAAATCGACTGTTTTGAATCCATTTTTGTGATCGAAATCAAAATCTGACACTCCTAAGTAGCTCAAAATTGCATTTTAAAATTTTGGGACCGACGCGATCAGATGCTTGTGCAGTCAATTTTTTGACGTTGCTTTCTTGTCAGGATTATCTCTTGTTATCATTTTCTTGGCTTTTGTAATCTTTTCATCAAAGTCAACTCTAGTCAATTCTAGTCAACTATGGTCAAACCTAATCAACATGACCTCTTGATCGCTCTAAATTGATTCTGTCTCCTCTTGATCTATTTCTAGATCTCCTTGGATCTTCGATCTTGTTTCTATCTGCAATTTCTCGCTCTCATCATTATGATGTGTCATTTTTCAATTTCGCTCCCGAGGGGGCAAGATGATTGCATCATTGAATATTTTCACATCATTCTCCAATCATTCTAATCTAAATCAACTCCCCATCGCTAGGGGCATCTCATCGCTTGGGGCATATTCAATTTTTCGTACCTTATGGTCAAAATTGGATATTACATGATCTTGAATCTCTAGGAGCATCTTGATGTCTCGCATCTTATCATCTATCTTTCTAGGTATTTGAGTAATCTAACTCTGATCCTCAAGGATCAAGCTTCATTCTAGAGATGATTCTTGAAATCTCATTGGGTATTGGGGCCATCTAACCCTAATTCCTAAAATTTATGCTTCATTTTGATGATGGCTCTCAAAAACTCTTTAGACCGTTATCTAGGAAATCTAACCTAGATCTCGGAGGGCTAACCTTCGTATTGGGGTGATCTAACCCTAATTCTGGAGATAGTCCTAGATCTTCATCAGCTATCAGTAGACATTGCGGCAATCTAACCCCGATTTTGATCTTCTCTTAGATGGTTCTGCCTCTTAATCTGATCGGTGTCTTGGCAACCTAACCTAGACTTCTGAAATCTTCATCTTCACTTCAGACTATTCTTTGAATCAATGCGCTGCTCGCACATCAATTCAAAGAGGGGCAAAATGTAACACCCAAAAATTGGCACCTTATAATCTAATCAATTTTGGTGCATTTTCTCATCTTTGAAGTCCTATTGTACTAGGAAAATTCTTCTCCTTATTGACTTAATTGATTGAGTTTCAAATGCAGAAAACCCAAATTTGCATAAATCTAACATTATATTTAATTCCTAAATTCTCAAAGTCTATTAGCTAAAAATCCCTATGATTAATTGATTTAATTCTAAAGTCCTAAGTGATTTTAATTAAATCAATTCCACCCCCTTTAGCTAAT
The DNA here is from genome assembly GCA_018584345.1 of Thuja plicata. NCBI lineage: Eukaryota > Viridiplantae > Streptophyta > Pinopsida > Cupressales > Cupressaceae > Thuja > Thuja plicata. The sequence goes on along the minus strand of MU223540.1, from coordinate 2,755,546 downwards.
ATACATAAAAGGAATTGAAAGGTTATTTAATTAATGGGTGAATAATCCTCAAAAAAGAAATTCCATAATTCAATGTGAAAGGACACTCATGTGGCAATAATCCACCCTTTTATTTAAATAATCTTTGCATTTTTGTCTCAAATGAGAATGAAGAGACAACCGTTTCTTTTCAAGAAACTCTTCACCCTGTTTCCATGGTTTTCTATAAATTGGACCTCATTTCCTTCATTTTAGAGGATGATTTTTGAGAGCATCAAACTTATAGTCAAATTTGCATTAATTCTTTCATGCTTTTGAGTTTAAAATTGCATAATTAGGCTAGTTTCAATTGGAATTAAAGATATGTTGATTTCATTTATGATTCATTTACATGTCTAACATATCAATTTGATTCTTCCAAGCTCTATAATTAAAGGCAATTTCAATTATAGTTTAAATGCAATTCCTTTTCTAGTTTAAATGCATTTCATTTCTAGATTAAGAGTATTTGCTTTCTTAGATTAATTGCAATTTGCTTCCATAGAGTAGTTACAATTTCAGTTCTAGACTAGTTGCAATTCACTTTCATAGACTAAGAGCAATTTGATTTCATAGATTAGTTGCATTCCAATTCATAGAGTAATGGCAATTTCATCTTTTCTCATATTCTAGAAATCCTCCATGTTAGCAATGGTCAGGTTGTTGGCTCTCGTTCTGACAGTAAATTTGACATCCACAACTAATTAGGAGGTAGAAAGTTGCTTCAATTGAATTTGCAGGATAAACAATTCATATTTGTCTTTGTGAATTGAACAATTGAGTAAAGACTATGCTAAGTTTGTGCCTGATTTAGAGGCCACAATTCAAGCACACACAATACAAAGGTCAGCTAAATTTTGGTGTGAAAGATAGCATTTTTCAGAGTCAATTGTGTGTGTCTGAATACCATTGCTTTAACTATTCCATTGCATGGCATTAATCTTTCTATTGAATTCAAATGTTTCTTTGAAGTTAGATTTACAATCTGTATTTGAACCAGAGTTCTGTATTATGATTTGATACAGTTAATTAGGGGGAAAATCTATTGTTATTCTAAGTTTGGGAAACATTTTTGTGATATAGATCGATTCATTGTAATTTCATCATTAATCTTTAGTCTCGCATTTGCATTTTCAGTAGTTGTTCATGCATTGCCAGTTTTGGGAGTTGATCTGATTGATGAAATCTCATAATCGGTTAGATTTAGAGTTGAATTTATCTTGCCTAAGCTATTTCCTATCTAGATTTATCTTGGTTTACCTCTTCTATTCTCGGGTCAAGAACATACCCCTATTAGATTAGGAAAGATCAAAATTCACTGAAAATCATTCATATAAGGGAGTTGTACCTTTAAATTCAGAGGGAAATCAGTTTACAATCTCAATTTCTCAACTGTTGTATTCAATTATTTCTTCATATTTGGGTATTTTAGAGTTATAACAAAGAAGAATAATCTATTTACCAACAAATTTTTGGCGAATCTGATGGGGATACGAATAGTCATTATATTAGATATGATGGAGAAAGATGGTGCTTCCCCATGAAAAAATAATTCCTATGCTCCAACCAAATCTTGGATTCTAAGATGATCAAGAGGATCTCATCTCCTCATTGAACACTTTTTCTTGGAGATATAGAAGAGACACAAAGCACTATAGAAACGCTAGTCAAGTGCTTGAATAGGAAGAAGCTAGAACAGAAGCACTTGAAAGTGCCATCCGAAGGAGAAACATAAGAAGGGCACAATTTCAAGCTGAGTGTGAAGCCAAGATAGAAGGCTAGTTGGAACCCTGGATCCTAAGAGGTTTCTCAAAAGTGCAAAGAAGGAAGGTGACATAGACCCAGTTTTTGAGAGACTTGCAAACCTTGATTTTTCTCTACTTGAAGTACCACATCGGAAGAAAAGAAATATTAAGAGAAAAAGTAGGCCTCCTTCACCTCCTAAAAAATCTGTTGGTACTCTCAAATTTGGCACAAATTTAGAGTGATCATTTTGAAAATTTTCTATAAGGCAAAATGATTACCCTGAAAAACTTTCGTGAGAAGGCTTAGTTTGAGTGCTTGTAAAAGATACCCTGATAATTTTCATGATGTACCACTTGGGAAGAGGGTTTAGTACCTTTCATTTGACATATGCAATGGGTTCCAACTTCTGAATTTCAATTCTAACATGTTTAGGGAGTTGTCATTTTGAGGTGGTTACATAAATCTGCATTTTTGCTAAGTGTTATTTTGCTGTCCTAGGCCTAGTTTTCTTCTGATTATCTTGCACCCTGTTGAGTTTCATAGGTCACTATTTTGGAAATTTTTCACATGTATATCAGAGAGCTTATGTCTTAAATCCTAAGTAATTTTGAATCTATTTGATAAGTTTTCAGTTTCCCCAAAGTTGGTCTTGTAAAACTGTCTAGTTTCTCTGATTACCCAGATTGCTGAATAGCCTACTTTGAGCTTCTGTCAGTTGTATCCGGTTGAATGCACTGCATAATTGAATGTTCCCCCATGTTTCAAACATAATAATGTACCTATTTGAAGAGTTTCAGATTTCTACCAATCCAGTTATTCACTTTGCTAGGACCTTTCCATTTCCAATTTATTAAAGTTTTATTGAATGTGCAGAATTCAAAATTAAGTGACCTACTTTGTGGTCTCCCTATTTGCACTCGGTTCAAGATCAAGCATAATTGAAAGTTGTTCTACATTGTAGAGCTAGAAGTGAACTTCTTCGAATATTTTCAGACTTTGATCAATCCAGTTTATCACTTTTCTAAGTTGATTCCAAATCAGTTTTTTGCATATTCACCAAGTTTAAAACCATATAAGTGTTGAGGTGCTAACTTTGCAGATTTGTATTAGTTGAAAAGTTCACTTTCAAAGAAAGATAATTGAGGGTTTTCATTCTAAATATGACATTGAATTCATGTTTAGAGGTTGAGATTCTGAAGGTTCATTTTGATGACTTTATGAATTCAGTATTAAAAGCAGTTTATGCAGATTGACAGTGCAGAACATAATCAAGTTTACAGAATGGTCATTTTGCAAGAGTGATAACTTTTGGTCTGAATGTTGTTTTCAAGAATTGATTTTGGGACCTTTTTCTTTGTATGTAAGTTTACTACCTGGATCGGTGGTTGAGTCCCACAATGTGTTTTGATAACTTTGCAGAGGTGATTCTGAGGGTGGTTTGCATACATTTCTACAAGTGCATTTGCAGCTTTATGAAAAAGATCAACTGGGGAATTTAAAATGTTTTTCTTTTTGAGGGCATCATGGAAGTATGTTTTTCAAGGTGATTGTTGACATATTAGTCTATGATTTCATCAAATCCTAAGGATAAATATTTTCAAATGGATCTTTCCCAGGACAAAGAGGTTTAAATCAGAATTACTCATACTTTGTTTTCCCATACTAAAGTTTTTATCTCTAGAAGTGGAATGTTAGGATTTACAGATAATGATTACATGAGAGCTAAGTAATAAGCATCTAGAGTATTGTGTCTAATGTTAAGGAAAATAAAATAGGAGCACACCATAGGGCTCGTGAGTTTTCCTCCATTCATATACATTGCAGTTGCATGCAAATCAACTCACTTGAAGGGGAATATTTCAAAGTTTTAAAACTTATGCGATGCAAAAAGGAAGGATTGGTGAGAGAAAGAGTGTTTATACATTTTCAAAAGGGAAAGAATTCATCATTTGTTTATCAAATGAGATAGCATGGAATATAAAATAAAGATGGTTGTGTAGCATTATGGAGAGGAGGCTGCCAACATTACCAAGTCAAATACAAAATGCTATTGGCAGGAGTAGGACTAGCGCATAGTAATGAGGAGTATTAAAACATACAAATGCATTATTAATTTGATTTGTAGATGCAAGTAAACAATGAGGATCAAAGCATAGACTGTGTGATTAATTGAAGGAAGTGGAAAAGATCTCAAAATTTCAAGTGTGGCGAAGCTATTGGAGATCATCGCATGTTTTGAAAGAGGTTATTCATTCAAATTTTCCAAACAAATAACTTCAATTTTTGAAATCAAATGTCTGCGCAATATGGAGAGTAGGACAAAAAACAATTCAATACAAACCATTGCATGGTTCTTGCGCATTAAGAGAAAGAAGGATGCTTGCGCAGGTTAATAAATAACACAGTAAGTTAATTCCAAAGCCTTGCAAAGGTCAATGCAAAGCATAAAAGAGGAACATTAAAACATTAAAGTGAATGCAAATGTTGGAGAGCATGGAGAGTAGAAAATGCCATGTTGAATGAAAAGTAAAAACCATGCGTTGAATACCACTGAAAGCGCTAAACATTTCAAATGAATGAGATTATGACCCTGCGCTAGATATTTTGGGGGATGTTTATGTTTTTTTTAAAACATTAAAATAATGCACAACAAACAAAGGTAGCAAATTAAAAGCTGAATGTTTGTATTAACATGAAAGATGAGTTCTAGCGCATAGCACAAAAGAGGAGCATTAAATCATTGAACAAAAAATTTGAATGCCATAAACCTTGCACAGAGATTGGATAGATTGGAGAAAGAAGGCCAGCATAGACCATAAGGGGAATATGTAAAAGCATTCATATCAAATGCAATGCATTGACAAATACAGAGCAAGCTCACGCCAAAAACCATGATGGAGGAGGAAAATGTAAGTTTTATAAATTTTAAATAAAAGCATTGCATCTTGCCTGCGCAGACCATGGAGGGGGCAATAAAAACATTTTAAATACTAATGTGAACCATAAAATCCTACGCTAATGTGCATGGCTAAATAAAAAACATTTTAAACAACAAACATTTCAGTAAAAACATTTGATAAATATAGAATCCTACGCAGACAAGAAGGAAAGGAGGAGAGTTTTTGAACATTAAAAATTTACAAAAATGGAAACCACAGCAAGGGACGCCCAACATTGGGGGAGAATATTTTTATATCAAACAACAATAAAAAGTGGCCATTAGTGAGCAACATCTACAAGGGTTTGTAAAACTTGAAAACAATGAAAATGGGATTATCCCACATTGCTTGTGCATGATCAATTTTTAGTATTTATATACTAAAAGGCACAGTATGTAAAATAAGTAAAAGAACCAAGAGGCCATTTGGTGGGCCTCTTGGCTGGATGGATTAAAATACATGGTGGGACCCAAATTTTGGAACCCAGATTTTGAAAATCTTTAAAATGCTCAAACCAATTATCCCACATTGTTCCCACAGTGGAAATTCATGGTGTTTATAACCAAAAACAAGAAATGTGTGAAATGTGAAGCAAAGAGAAAACTATCCACGCGCACGCCAAGTTAGTTGCTGCCTCAATTTCCATGCTCGACTGAATGGAGACCAAATTTTGTAGAAAAAATGATGACGTAGCAAGGTGGTGACCATATGGCGGTAATGATGTGGCAAAGATGACATGTGTTGATTGGTCACAGAGTCATTTGAAGATAACCGCCGAAGGAGAAAACTACCAAGATTAGGAGACTAACCGCTAGTGGTTAGTCACCAGGTCTCGTGATGCCAGTAGTTAAGTCCAAATTATCATGAGATTAGGAGACTAATTCCAGTTGCTAGGTCTCTAGATTTAACTGTGGTCAAGGGAAAAATCAAGAGATTTAGAGACTTCTTTGAAAAAGAGAACCAGGGTTAAGGAGCAGTTAAAGACCAGTTAAGGAGCAGCTAGCCAACAGGTGACACATGTCAATTTCTAGTCGATTCTGGGCATAAAATTTAGAAATGGAAAATTTCAAAAGAGAATGGATAAAATGCATAGAAATAGTAAAAGATAAATAAATGATTTTAAAATCATTATTTTTGCAAAGTTTTAAATCAAATCTGGACAAATATGACACAAAGATAATGTTTTCAAATTGAAAAATATTAAAATATTGAGGAAACATTAGGGCATAATCTTTTTCCATAGTCTTCAAAAGGTATTTTATTACAAATCATGTTGAAGAAGATTTCCCGGAGGATATTTTTGAACAGTTAAAATAAGATTTTCTCAGAGATTAAAATCAAATCAAGCAGATTTTGAAAAGGTAGAATGAATTCATATTTAAGAGACAGTTGTCGGATAAGATCAGATTTGCATGAATGAGATAGAATATAAGCATATTTTGTTGCAAAGACTTATCCGAGAAGCATTTTGGGAGGTTTTTTGACAGAGAATGAAATTAGATTTTGCAAAAGAATGATGAGATTGGAAAAGGCTTTTAAGTGGCAGAATAAAGGAGATTTACAGAGGATGAGTTTAGATTTTGAACAGACCAATGGATTTAGATATAGACAAAATAAATCAGATTTTGAAGACTTTAAAGACAAGTAAGATCAGATATTTGAAAAGACAGTTTAAAAATCATATTTTGGAGATCACCGATGATATCAGATGCAAGGAATAAAGAAAGAGAGATGATTAGATTGCAAAGAGGGGGACAGGTGTGAATTTCTCAAAGATGTTAGGGTTTCTTCTCTCATATCTATTTTCCCTCTTCTCTCTGTTTTGAGGGTTCCTTTCCTCTGTCCTGTTAGGTTTTTTCCCTGCAGATGTTCAGAGCAGGTCCCTACTGCTTTGATAATCTTTTATTATAAGTTATACTTTTATTTATTTTTATATTCATGAAGGCTTAAGGTCTGGATGTGTTGAAGTAGAATTCATTAATGGAATACAGTGTAGTTTTTCCTCTTTCATATTATCTTGTCTCTTTGTATTCTGTTTATGCTCTAGTGTGTTTCACTTGTAAGGCATTTTAAATACACCTGCTATAAGGCAGTGTGTCTAATTATTTATGATTTCCTTTCAAGGAGAGAACTAAGTTTCATAGATAATTTCAGAGAGAAAAGCATTATAATAAGGATTTGATGTAGAAGTATGTATATGAGAGGATAGTTTGTAAGGCACTCTATCTCAAATACATATAGTTTGTAAGGCACTCTACAGTATCTCCATTGGTTTATCTCTGCTAATTCATGTTTTCATTGACTCTTTTCCCAACGGATAGGCATTGGTCTAGGATATAGTTTGTAGTTTGTTCCTCATCTAATATCAAAATCATTTCAATCAATTTCATTTATTTTTTAGAACAAATGAGCTGAACTCATTAGGGACTCATATCAGCATAATATTGTCCATTTTAGTGATTCCTTGGAGACTGAATCAACTAGGTTATCCCCCCTTAAAAGGAAGAAGGATGAAAGTCCTTATATAATTGGTCTTGCTATATTGACAATCATGATTTGTATATTTAAGATTTGTATTTGATTATGCTTGGTCATTTAAAAATTGACTCATAAGTTGGTTAAATAAACTACTAGCAACAAATCAGTGTCCACATTCATATATCCTATGTAATCAGTAATCATAAAGAGGTAAAACCTGCCTGAGTATATGTGGAGCTCAAAAACAAAGAAGGATTTTATTCAATCCTTAGCAATTAGGATTTTCTTGGCTTGAAACACTATTAAAGAGTATGGTGTTCAAGTAGTTTATCAAACATTGTGTTTCATGCAAGAAAAATCCCTAACACAATCATCTCTTTTTCCTACTACTTGTCAAGTCTTAACGTTGCACAGGGTAGTTGCCCCTCTTGTTGTCAACCTAACACCCTATCTACCTCCAGTAGTTATGGCACTTCCTTCGGCCGCTGTAGTTGGACCGTTACAATCAACAGCATACAATCCTCTTCCTTCGGGTTCTAGAAAGAAATTTCCTAAATTGTATGGAGATGGGAAAGTATCTACAGACAAGCACATTTTTGCCTTCTTTGCTTCAGTTAATATCCTAGCAGTACGAGAAGAAGATGTGGTCATCAGATTATTTGTTGAGACCCTTGTTGAGGGTGCTACTGATTGGTTTCACCACTTACCAAATTCTTCCATCACAGATTGGGCCTCCATGAGAGTTGCCTTTGAAAGAAGGTTTAAAACTGTTGAAGACGAGCATACCCTATTGACGCAATTAACTTCTATCAAGAAAGAACCTTCTATCACTATGAGGGATTTTATAGCTAAATTCAATAAGCTTGTAAATCATATTCCAGTAGCTGACAAGCCTACAACGGGAAATTTGAAAAAATTCTTCATAAGTGCTATGCCACCAGACATCAATTATGATCTAAGAAGAGTGAACCCCATAGATTTGGATGCCACACAAAGAACTGCTATAGAACTTGAAGACCATATGATCTCATCTGAGAAATGGAAGAGAGAGATACAATCTAGATCTAGTAGTAGTAATACTACATCATTATATGAGATGATTCAAAAATTGTCCAATGAATTTTTTCCTTCAAGAGGCAACTTCCCAGATTTAATAATCCCTACCAACGAAACTTTTAGGAGCAGCCTGGGAGAAACAATGAGGGGAGGACTGTTGATGGAAAGGCGTTATAGTTAACTGCTCTTCCATAGAGGCTAGCTATAGAAGCTCCTCCTAAAAGAGGAAACATGTGTGCCTTCCACCTAACTACAAATCATGATGGAGAAAGATGCCCCGATGTAGCTTGTGCTTGGAAAATACATTAGAGTAACGAGTGGAATGCTGGAGTGTCTGGAGCTGAACCAGATTCATATTCACATGGCGACTCTAAAAACTTATATTTAGAGTATGAATCCGATTCAGAACAAGGAGCAACATGTTATGCTACCATGATGAAACCTCCTATGAAGTCCTAACCCGGAGTCAGAAAGATAAAGGCCCTACTTCGACACCTCCACCCAAGAATAATGAGGTGTCTACTTCAAATTCTAAGGAAGCCAATCAAGGAGTGAGAATTCTACATACAAGTAAGGAGAAAATATCTTTTGACATTATTCAATTTTTTAGAGATTCGAAAATTCAAATTTCTCCCATAAACTATCTTAAGTCAAATCCTGTAGAACTGCAAAAGCTTGTAGATTACTGCAAAGAAGAGAGTCAGAACATAGATCAAAATTCTATGAATACCATAGAAAATGAGTCTATATTTTTAGACCCCATTAATCAAGGTGATTCATCTGTGTTGGCTACCTTCCCAGGCCAAAAGCCTGACCCATTCTACGTGTCGTTGTATATTAATGGTTGCAAGTTAAGCAATTACATAATAGACTCTGGAGCCTCAGAAAATTTAATGCCATCAACTCTGGCTAAAGCCTTAGGACTTACCCTCACTAAAGCTCATGGTAGGTGTTACTATATGGATTCCAAACAAGTACCCCTAGTTGGACAAATTAAATATGCTCAAGTAGCCCTGGCAGCTCACCCTGAGAATAAAATGTTGTTAACAATCCTTGTCGTTGATATACCCGCTAGTTACGGTCTACTGTTAAGTAGGAGTTTTTGAAGAGACCTTGGAGGGTAAATAAAGCTATATTGGTCTCAAGCTCTGATCCTAGTGGGTGGAAAAAAGATAATACTGGTCCTAAAGGAGAAAGCTAAGTTCACGGTGTTGAAATCTGATGACCCTAAATCCCAAATTTTGTATCAAGAATTAGAATTTGGTAACTATATGCTGTTCACTACTGATCATGATGAGGAAATGGATCATGGAGAAGAGGAAAAGAAATTTTTTTCCAAAGAAATGCCACCAAAGATCTGGACTCTTGAATTTGATGGCAGTTGTGCATCATCAGGATCAGGTGCAGTTGTGGTCTTAATATCACCAAATGGAGTATGTGAGCCCATGGCTTACAAATTGGAGTTCAGGAACACCAATAATAATACCGAGTATGAAGCCCTTTTGTTAGGGATTATCACTGCAAAGGAAAAGGGTGTGAAGATCTTGAGAGCTTATGGTGATGCTGAGCTAATCGTGTGTCAAGTCAAGAATCAATACTTTGTAAAAAATTACAGACTAAAAAACTACAAGAACAAAGTATGGGATGAAATAGAGGCACTCGATGCATTATTTGTTGAATCTGTGATGAGAGAATTGAATTCCAAGGTAGACTCCTTGGTAGTGTCATCCTCACTACTCCTCCCTCACCCAAAATTCAAAGATAAGAAGTACCAAGTGGAAATTATATATTGACTATTTGTGCCCGATAATGTAGAATATTGGAAAGTGTTTGAAGATGACAAGAATCTCCTTCTCTTTTTGGAGTGCGGTGGTGACTTCCATAAAGATGTTCCTAATAGAACTAAAGGAGACTGTCAGGACAAGCAAAAGAAGGATAAGTTAGATGTTATCTAGTTGAAAGGTAATATCATTCCTCCCCATTTGGTCCCTCTTGAGAAGCTTTTCAATAAGCATGACACCTTTGTTAAGAAGAAGAGAATCAAGAGAGGTCCTACCACTGGCGAATATGAGGGAATGAACATAGAGACTGAGAAGAATCCCAAGATGATCAACATTGGGAAATGATGTATTGAAGAGGAGAGGAAAGAGGCCAAGAAACTCTTCCTAGAATACCAAGATGTTTTTTCCTAGAGTTATGAAGATTTGAAATTTTTTATGAATGGGAAATTCAAACAGCAGATTCCCTTAAAACTTGAGGCAACTCCATTGAGACAGAAACAAAGGAATTACAACCCCAAAGTTGCTGATGCCATATTCAGGGAGGTTGATAAAATTCTCAAAGAAAGGATCATATACCCTATCCATCATTCTACCTGGGTAGCCAATATAGTGCATGTGAGGAAGAAGAACAGAGAAATAAGAATTTGTGTTGACTTCAGAAACCTTAATCAATATTCCTTGAAAGATAATTATGCTCTTAGAAACATGGATCATCTCTTGTAGATCATGGCTAGAGCTGAAATGATGTCCATGTTAGACGGCTTCTTAGGGTATAACCAGATTGAAGTTGAGAAAGAAGACCAGCATAAAACTACTTTCACTAGTCCATGGGGCACCTTTGCATATCACAGAATGCCATTCAGGTTAATCAATGTCAAAGCCACCTTTCATAGAGTTATGGACCTTTCCTTCAGTGATATGAATAAAAAAATCATTGGTATGTATCTAGACGATCTTACTATATTTTCTAGGAAAAGAGTAGATCACATAAATGATTTAAGAAGAGTATTGCAAAGGTGTCGAGAAGATGGGATTTCATTGAACCCCAAGAAGTCATTTTTTTTTGTAACTGAAGGGAAATTGTTGGGTCACATTGTCTCCCAAGAAGGAATAAGGATCAACCCAGAAAGGGTAAGAGAAATTCAATAATTGAGTTTACCTATGAACAAAACTGGAGTGAAATCATTTTTTGGTCAGGTAAACTTTCTTAGGAGGTTCGTTCCAGATTTTTCTGGGATTACCAAATGAATAGTGGACATGATGAAGGAAAATGTGAGTTTCAAGTGGAATGACCCTGGTAAAAAATATTTCAAAAGCATAAAATATGCCATAGCCAATCCTCCTGTGTTATGTCACCCAGATTATAAGAAAGAGTTTATAATCTATTGTTACTCTTCTGAACATACTCTATCTGCCATCCTCATGCAGGAGAATGAGGAGGGAATTAAAGATCCCATTTATTTTATGAGGACACCTCTGAAAAATCATGAGATGAGATACTCTCAGAATGAAAAAGCATGCTTTCACAGTTGTAAAGGCTTTAAAGAATTTTAGATTTTACATTTTACACTCTCACTCTCTGGTATATGTGCCTGATATTGAAGTAAAAACCATATTGACTCAACATGATGTAGGATGTAACAACAGAGGAGCATGGGTGGCTAAAACCCAAGAATATGACATAGAGATCAAGCCCACCAAGTTGGTGAGAGGGAACACACTATGCAAGTCAATGGCGTAAAACCAAGCAGACAAAGATCCATAAATTACGCATTTGGTTTTGGCAGTAAGTTTTCAAGACCCTTGGTTTGAAAACATTGTGTATTTCCTAACATATGGTGAATGACCTGAAGGGTTAAATTTGAAGCAAATAAGAGATTTGAAACTGAAAGCTTCTAAATATGTAATTTGGGAGGATAGACTATATAAAAGATCTGTAGATGGAACTTTCCTCTGGTGTGTCGACAGACAACAACAAGAGAAGCTATTAAAGATGTTTCATGATGAAGCTTGTGGGGGACACTTCTCCTCATCAGGCACTGCATTCAAGATTTTGAGACAGTGTTATTACTGGCCGAGAATGTTTAGAGATGCTTACCATTGGGTATCAAGATGTGAAAAATGCAAAATGTTTACTAGAAAGCCTCAGTTGGCAGCACTACCCTTGAGACTAGTGATAATTGAGGGTCCTTTTCAAAAGTGGAGTGGGGTCTTGATTTTATTGGTCCTATAAATCCCATGTCTAGTACAGGTCATACCTATATAATCACTGCGACTGAATACTTCACGAAATGGGTGGAGGCGAAAGAAACCAAAAGAACTACTTTAGAGGTAGTATGTGAGTTAATCAAAGAAAACATTTTGGTAAGATTTGGTGTGCCTGTTAAGTTAGTTATGGATAATGCCGCATACTTTTCCTCTCAAGAAATTACTAAATTTTTCTTTGAGTATGGCATCATGATCAGTCATTCATTTGATTATTTCCCTCAAGGGAACGGTCAAGATGAGTCCAGCAACAAAAATTTGGTAAACATCATGAAAAAGCTCATGGAAGATAACCAGAGAACCTGGCATAAGAAAATATATGAAGCCCTTTGTGCAGATAGAGTGACTCCTAAAAGAGCCATTGGTGTATCTCCTTTTGAACTTGTTTATGGGGTAGAAGCCATTCTTCCATTTCCATTGGAGTTAGCAACTTGCAAGCTGAGAACAACAGTAGAAGATGGAATATACCAAGATGGTTTAGAAAATAGCATTCTATACTTGAACAAACTAGAAGAAGAAAGGGAAAAAATGGTTGATCATATCACACGACACCAAATGCGTGTGAAGAAATTGTTTGATAAAAAAAGAAGACCTTGGAAATTTATGGAGGGAGACATGGTGTTGTTATGGGACAAGCGTAGGGAACCCAAAGGCATGCATAGAAAATTTGAGACATTATGGAAAGGACCTTTCAAGATCCATCAAGCGTTTGAGAAGAATTATTTTAAACTGACATATCTAGATGGTGAAGTACTACCCCTAACATATAATGGTTAGGATTTGAAGCTCTATCAGATCTGAATTTAAAAAAGGTAACCCCTGTATTGTACAATAGTTTCATTTAGTTCCTTTTTTTTTTAGTTAGACTTCCTTTCTGCTTTCCTTTCCATGTCTTGCTTTAGTTTTGTTGTGAGATGCCTTTAATTGAGCTTTGTGAAACCAAAGATTTGAGTTCCTTGCTTGGACATGTGAATGTCCAAGTCCCCAGACAAAGCCAGTTGTTGCCCCACTTTTGATTTGCATATCTTTAGACAAAAGTGGATGTTTAGTATGTAGTAGTGGTCTTGAAAGTGTTGTGAATTTTTGGAGTCTAAGTCTAGCTTTCCCCTTGGGCTAGGGGGGACCTTTATCAAATTTTGCCAATTTCACTTCTCCTTTGCGAGCCGGGGGGGATTGGTATCTAAAGTCATGTTTAATCCGGTAGGTTTAAGATCCCAAATCTGATAAAGGTCACAATTCAGAGATTTCTAACATTTATCTTATGTGGTTTTGGAATTTATAGCTTGAATACTTCATATTGCTTCAATGGCAGAAAATTGGTTTCAGGCTTCTCCACTGGTGGAAAATCACCAGTAGAGTGCATTTTCTATAGATGACTATTCCATGATGTCTCAGTAGTCAGTATAGTTTTAAAGTGGATGATTTGGGCTTAGAAAGATTAGTGCATTTGAAATACATCTCTACAGGCCAAGAGGAATGATTAAACAGAGAGAAATCTAAGATATAAGCTTATTGGAAGAAAAGTGGAAAATGGCTTCTCCACTACTCCAACAGGAGGGTTTCCACCTATGGGGTATGTTTTCCACCAAACCATTAAATACAAAGACTTTCAAAGGGGAATCAATCTCATGAGTGACCCAAGTCATGAAGAAAGCTGATGAAATCAACATATATCATTTTAGCATCTCAATAGGCTAAAATTCTCCTTCGACAGATTTTCAAATAGAGAGCACTCCAAAAGCATTTCTCTGCCCAAAGGAGAAGTGGAAAAGTAATTTTTCGCTACTTCAAGAAAGTTACCGTTATGGTTACTAAAGTGAAAGATGTTTCTCAAGGGCCCGTAAGAGAAAAGTAATTAATTCAAATAAAGCCATTTTACTTCATAACAAAAATTTTCATTAATTCTTGGGTATTTTCATTCATGTGGCACGGGAAGTCGGCTGTTAAATGATAAGAATTCAAAAGTTATAAAATCAGTTGAAGGTTGCAAACATGAGCTACCATTTGTTTGACAAATTGTTTGAATCTGAAGCCTCTGATATTGATTATTCTTTGCCCCTACATTCCTGAGAGATATTCCTAACTCTTGAATCAAATCATTCAAAGCATGGCTTCCAAATTTATGGGATTTGACAGAATGAATGGCATCACCTCTAACTAGCATAAGATCATAGACTCCTCTTTGAAGTTCTTCGATATGCAAAACTTTCATAACAGATTGAAAGCTGATCAAATGCACCCTCTCACTGAGAAGTTGAAGGAAAGTGGGTTTGTCAAGGCTGCTAGTTTTTTGGTCGTAGTTCAAGCTCCCGAGCTAGTTAGAGAATGTATAGCCCAATACAACCCAGATACCAAACAGATTCTTTTGCCCAACGACACGGTGCTAATCTCTATTGATCGAGAGTTCATTCAGAACTCTCTCCGTATCCCAGAGAAAGCTAAGTACTTGGAGATGACATACAGTCATGTCGTGACTGAATATATAGAAAATAATTTAGTATGGAAGAAGGAGATAATGAAGGCGTGGTTTCAAGAGCCTAGGAGGCCAAGCAAAAGCTACCCAAAAAATTGTATAGTATGAACCTGAAGCCAAAGATTGTGGACATTTTGATATTGCTTCACAGAATCAGAGGTGAGAGCGATGCACTTAATTTTGTCAAGCAACATTTCTTCCTGGTTCAGGTAATCTGTTCCCAACATCACTTCATTGATTGGGCCCTTATGGTAAGTGAGAACCTCTCAGATGCCCTAAATAGAGCTAAGTGTCAGAATGAATTTTATATGTCTCCAATACTTTTATATAATCTAGCTACAATCCAAATTTGGCCAAGAATCCCTAGATTAGAGGAATTTCCTGAATATGTTAAGAGCTACGAATTTTTCCCCTCTTTGTAATTACACAATAGTTATGCTGAGTATCTTCGAGTTAATGATGCATTTACAATGAGACTATGCAGGAAGCTACAAGGTTGCCCAGAAAGGAGATTCTCTCTCGAGGCCATGGCTTTTATTAGCTAGTTTGCATGTTATTTCATTCAATTTGGAGATTTCTCATACATTCATCTTGCATGATTTGATGACTTCCCTTTGAAGCTGCCCAGATATCCTACTGATATGATTGTGCTGGTGGAGGTGATGAGACAAGCACTCCAAGTGAATTTGATCTACATTGATGCTAAGAAGAAGGGCTACGACTTCCCCATGACTATTGGAGCTTACAGTTGTGCATCTCGATGTGAGGTAAAGAATGTTATAAATATTGGAGTTGATGAAAAATATCAACCCACAGCTCCCAAGAATCACGTGCATGCAAACCTGTCATAGAAAGAGAGAAGCAAAAAATCTATGAAGGCCAAAAATCACAGATCGATGGAAGAGGAAACATATTGTGCAAACAATGTAGAAAAACTCTTAATGCAATAACATCCTCAATTAATTCATAACCATAAAATTGAATAATTTACAAAGAGGGAATCCTTATAAAAGGATACCAAAACCCTAAACGGGAAACCCTAAAGGGAAAATCTAGGTTGCATAATAATAATTAATAAAAGAATTAATTATTAAATGCCTA
>MU223540.1:2721882-2739639 GCA_018584345.1 Thuja plicata | reverse complement strand
CCCTAAAGGGAAAATCTAGGTTGCATAATAATAATTAATAAAAGAATTAATTATTAAATGCCTAAAGTTTAGCTTAAGTAAAAGAGAGATAATAAGTGACTTAATAATTAAATCAATATGATTTAATATAAGTGGAATCACTTTATTACTCTAACAGCCCCCTTAAGATAAATTTAGGGAGAAGCTAAAACCTAGAAACAACTACTGAAAGCAGGAAAATGGGTCCTGACAAAAAGGCCTAATAGGGTACCCAAGTACAAAAATCTATGTAAAAAGAGGAGAAATAGAGAAAACCACATGGGAAAAAACCTACTCCAAAAAGAGATGAAGCCTAGCAAAGGACTGAAGAAGCCTCCAAACTAGAGAAAGTACCAGAAAATAGGAACAGAGAAAGAACATGTAAAACACCTCTGAAGCATGAAGCTGCAAACACTATTGAAAAACAACTATTGGAACCTCCAATGTAATAGAACATGATCAGGTAGGGAATACTTTAAACAAAGCCTGAAGAGCTGATCAATCAAAGATGGAAGAATGCCTCTAAAATAGGAATGAAAGAAGAGTGTCCATATGGTAGATGATCCATCTCATTGAAATGCATAGGTACCAGCCACTGCATCTACCTCTTACATAGGAACAAATACTGAATACATAGATCACTCCATCGAACCAAGGAAGCATTAGAACCAACAAGAGATACCCCCCATAATGCTGAACATGGAGAGGTCTGATAGGAACACTAAAATGCAATGCCAAAAACAACTGCAAGAAGAAGAATCAGGAACACCAATAGTGTAGAAGAAGGTAGAAGTACAGGATAAAGGGCAGTGTCAAAGTAGAAGAAATGATCTTCTAGACACACATCATGGGGCTAATGTCATGGAAGGGACACTCACTTGACAAAGGTGGATGAGCACAAAAGGTAAAACATCATAACCCCCCCATGGCACTTTATAACTGAGTGCGAGTACAAACAAGCACAAGATGTACAAGATCCCATATATGTAACTGCAGGCACTTTATTTTAGTGTGTTTACAAAAGAAAGCTACAGAAAAAGGTGTATACAATGTTCAGAGAAGGAAACGATCCCAGGACCTGAAACATCCAAGATATCTACTAGAATGCCATAAAGAAAAAATTGAATACATAGATACATGGAGCAGAATCTAGGTGTGAGACCCATAGAATAAGAAAGAGAACAGAAGAAACTTTTTGACCCCATGCAGAAGTCAAAAAAAGGAATCCGGATAAGCAAGATATGGCTCCCAGAGTGTAAAATAGAACCCTGAATTTGACAACCAAAAAAACCTACAAGATGGAAAAATCAGAAACTCTATCCTCTAAAAAGACGTCCATCTTGGAAAGATCTTTCCGGCGATATAAGGAAGTTGAAAATTGACCTTCGTTTGCTCCAGATATGAACAAAAAACCACCAGGAGGTCAAAACAGAGGTGAACCTCATGAAACCTTAGCCAAAAATGGAGGAGCCCTGCTAAATTGGCGATTCCTCCAAAAAAAATAATGCCTCCAGATTTCCCACCAAAATGGAAGAAAAAAAATATTATTTTTTTAATGAAAAAAAATAATAAAAAAACATTATGCTTTTTTTTTTAAGGAAAAAAACATAAAAAAAACACAAAAAAAAAAAAAAGATTTTTTTTTTATTTTTAAAAAAATATTAAAAATTCTTGGGGCCTATGGTTGTTGACATCAGTGGCATGGAAACTGAGGCAGATTTTTGCCTCAAAAAATGTGCCAAGGTCATGCAAGCAAAAAAGAGGGCCCAGATTTCAATTGTCTAAATAAGACATGCCTTATATGAAAATAGGGGTTTTGGGGGTATTCCGGACACAACCCAGATGTCATTTTTTGCTCAAACTACTCCAAACAAAAAATCCTCCCAAAAACCACTAAAATCTGAGACAAAAACCTCTCAAAAACATAGATTTAAAGAACAAGGTCAAATCTCTCATGAAGAGAATAGGGGCATGAAGATCTAGAGCTCTGATACCATATTGGAGTGGATGAAAACTATCAACTCACAGCTCCCAAGAATCACCTGCATGCAAACCTGTCACAGAAAGAGAGAAGCAAAAAAGCTATGGAGGCCAAAAATCACAGATCGATGGAAAAGGAAACATATTATGCAAACAATGTAGAAAAACTATTAATGCAATAACATCTTCAATTAATTAATAACCATTGAATTGAATAATTTACAAAGAGGGAATCCTTGTAAAAGGATACCGAAACCCTAAACAGGAAACCCTAAAGGGAAAATCTAGGTTGCATAATAATAATTAATTGTTAAATGCCTAAAGTTTAGCTTAAGTAAAAGAGAGATAATAAGTGACTTAATAATTAAATCAATATGATTTAATTAATAAGTGGAATCACTTTATTACTCTAACACTAAAGACATTCTCAAAGAGGTTTTCACTAGAAACCTATGATGTTCTGAGGCCACAATACGATCCTGTTAATTATGCTTGTGACTACCTGCAAATGAGCCGAGCTATCCATCATGTAGATGATATTGAAGACTACTGGGACAATTTCAGAGATGATTTGGAGAGTAGAGAGAGATTCTACACCAGGTTAACTATTGAACAAATAAAAAAGTTCAAAGTTAACATATCCATGGAGGGGCTAGAAGATGATGGCAATCACATGTACGACAATACATATCTGGAGAAGGTAAAGCTCACTCCTATCAGTTCTGAGCCCATGCTAGATCAAGCCATCAGTGACTTGCAAAATCTAATGAGTGGTATTTACAAAAGGACAGAGAAATGGGTTGAATGGACTGTAGGAAGAAGGAAGAGGTCAAAAAGGAAGCCTCCTACTCAAAGGACCCTGACAAAAGATACTTCAAACATTGCAACAACTTCTTCAGTGATACTCCCAACTACAACTAAAGGTTCATCTCAGCCAGGTGGAGGAGGCGATGAACCTCCTAAAAAAGAAGTCCAACCAAAAAAGACATGTGGAGAAGGACCGCTTCTAGATATTGGATCGATAGAAGAACCCACCAAAGGTGTAGGACCTGAGCAATCAGCTAAAGCAGTCACTGTAGATACACCGGCTGAAACTTCAACCCAAGATACCCCAAGGTCTGAGTCCCCTATTGTAGTAGAGGTGGGTGAGGATACCTCCAATACCTCAGCCACAAAATCAAACAAGAGGGTTGAGAAGCAACAAGAGGCTGCTCAAGTCATCAGATTGGTGTCCTCTTCCCCTACCTCTGTAAATCCATTTGCTTCAAGACCAAAGTCTACTCCTCCAGTTATTAGGAAACTATTTATAGAGGATTTGGTCTCTGCCACCAAGGTCACCAGTGTCGATTCATGGATAGAGAACACTCTAGAACAAAAAAGAAAGAGGGTAGAAGAAGGAGCTCCCAACAAAGATACTTTAGCTCAAGCCTTGCAACCCGATGCTGCTGCAGCAAAGGCTAAGAAAGTGAAGATGCTGTCCACATTGGGCCGGGATCCTGAGACTGGGAATTTCACTATGGAAGTGGCCAAGCCTACAAAAAAAGGATGATTCGAGGATATGACTGCCTCAGATTTTCAGTTGTAGTTATTTGATATAGGACTGGCCCGTCACGACACCAAGGTAGACTAGTGGAAATCTACTAATGTGGTAATAGAGGAAGAGCTTGAGGAGCTCAAGATTGCCAAGGTCCAACTTAAGGTAGAAGTAGCTAAGCTAACTAATTTTATTAGACAACTCATCACTCCAATTGCAAGTATTCCAAGTACCCAGACCACTTTTGACCCCAGTGTTGCAGAGAACGAAGCCATCATAGCTAAGTTGCAAGAAGATCGACATTTTGGGTAGATTGGAAAAAGATGGATTGAGAGACTAGAATCTGAAGGACTAGCAATTGTCGACCAACTAGGTAATGCTCGTCTAAGTCTCAAAGTAGAGAGAAACAATATTGGTAAAAATTTGCAGACTCTCATGGCAGAAAGAATGAAGTGTCAGGAATGTTTAGTCATGTTGCATGTGGCAGTAAAGATGAAGAATAAAGAGGCCCTAAAGGCTAAGATTTTACATAAAGGAGATGAGCCTTTGATCGAATGGCTTCAAAGCCTGGAGTTTAAGATCGAGATGATCATCCGGGCTGAGGTGGGGTTACAACATACAGTTGTCAATACCAAAAAGGAGCAAAACAAATATTTTAAACTCCTCCTGGGGCTTCATGCAGAATCACAAACTAGTGGTCAAGGCAAGGAAATAATTGGAGTAGCCAATATGCAGAAATCATTCTCCAATTAGTTTCATAATATGGCAGAACAATCTTCTTCTCATTTAGATAAGGTGCTAGAACTTCAACAATTGAGTGGAAGTGTTTTCAGAGCTATGGAGGATCTAAAAGATCATACAGATGTAATCAAGGCCCTGGCCAAAGAACATTCCAGATGGCTCGTCCGATATACCAATATCCACATCAACAGGCACGAAGAGCTCATTCAAGTTATTACAACTGTCACAACCTATAGGGATAAATTGGGAAAAGGGAATGAAACTAAAACTTAGATAGATTCCCCCTTTGTGCCAAATATTGATGATATTATAATGGATAAACCTTTGTTTATCATTTCTTCTTTAAAGGAGTTGAACCCTTTCGGTTACTCTTTTTGTAATGGTCTAGACTTAAACTCTATATGTACTATACTGAAAGTTAATAAAAAGGTTGGCTAAATTTTAGTGTGAAAGATAGAATTTTGGGGAGTCAATTGTGTGTGTCTGAATACTATTTCTTTAACTGTTCCATTGCATTGCATTCATCTTTCTATTGAATTCGAATGTTTCTTTGAAGTTAGATTTACAATCCGTATTCGAACTGGAGTTCTGTATTATGATTTGATATTGTTAATTAGGGGGAAAATTTGTTGTTATTCTAAGTTTGGGAAACATTTCTATGATATAGATCAATTCATTGTCATTTCATCATTAATCTTAGTCTCGCATCTGCATTTCAGTAGTTGTTCATGCATTACCAGTTTTGGGAGTTGATCTGATTGATGAAATCTCAGAATCGGTTAGATTTAGAGTTGAATTTATCCTGCCTAAGCTATTTCCTGTCTAGATTTAGCTTGGTTTACCTCTTCTATTCTCGGGTCAAGAACATACCCTTGTAAGATTAGGGAAGATCAAAATTCATTGAAAAATAATTCATATAAGGGAGCTGTACCTTTAAATTCAAAGGGAAATTAGTTTACAATCACAATTTTCCAACTGTTGTATTCAATTGCTTCTTCATATTTAGGTATTTTAGAGTTAGAAAAAAGAAGAACAATTTGTTTACCAACACTAAGCACTCACTCGAACCATTATGGAGAGAAAGATCCAATGTTAAATCCATATTTTCAGTCTTTTAGCCCTCCTTCTAGTGCCACTTTTTTGTTGAGCATTATTTTTACACAAGTTAATTGCTAGGATCTCAAGATTTGATTTCCTCTCTTGAAAGAATAATGAAGTTATTCCGAAGGTTCTCCTTGGTCATGGTACAACCTGCTCGATAAAATCAGTTGAAGATAAATGTGAATGTTCACAAAGAGGCCTTTTCTAGTACTTTCAAGACGTCAAATTGCAAAACAACTTTAGTACTTTTTTGTATTTTCTAATTTATCAAAGAATGTAGTTCACTAATGATGCAAATTTATGCTAAAAACTAAAGATGATTCCAGTTACTTTAGATACATGAAAGGAAATTAAAAGAGTTTGGTGACAAGAATAAAGTAAATTTTGTTGGAAATGAAATCCTAACAGACATAAACCATTGTTAATCCTTCTTTGCGAATTCAAACGACGGAAAGATTTGGAGTAACCCACTAGATATAAACCAGACCACGTCACAATTGTATACCCAATAGATGCAATCATTTGGAGAGAAAATGTATTTACGCATGCAATATTTTCAAAATCTATGAAATTGTGAAGCCACCAAGATGTGCACACACAGAAGACAGATTTATCGTTGAACCAAAAAGATGATCTTTCTCATACATTCATCATGACAAAGTAGATGAACAACAACAAACTCCAATTTAAAGAATCACAGATTTGGGAAACAATAACATAGTTGGCTCTTTGCAAGGAATGAATAAGCAAACACACATTCATTAATTTCACATAGATAGAGGAAAAGCATCACACCATGAATGAAAGCACCAATTGTAGATATTTATTACATCAAGAATTTGACCCTATTACATTTTTTTGATTACAATATATAGTGCTTTGATCTACAAACTCTGAACCTTGAAACTAGGGCTTCAACAACTCTAAAAATGATGAAAACAAAGCTAAATCTAAAGCTTGCTAAATAAAGCTATTGCTAAACTGATACTAAACTACTTGCATGGATCCTCAATCTATTTACAATCACCTTGCCCATGAAAATAGGGTCAAACTCGCTAAGAAAGAAGAAAGAGATGAGCTAGAGTTCCATTGTTTGTAACTGGAGTCTTCTTCTTGATCTTTGAGTTCTCCTTGGAATCTTCATTTGGGGTTCTCTTCATGGTGGGAACTGATAGAAGAATCTTCATCATTGCAAAATGAACTCCATTTGTGCATCCATATGATCTTAAGTTCCATTTTCATGCAAAAAATGGTCATGCTGGAGTGGCCTAGAATTTGGACCCCGACCTTTGCCCTGAAAATTGCACAGTGCAAATTTCACTAAGTATAGAACCAAAATTTGGGACCCCCAAAAATTTTGGACTTTCAGAGGCCGAAAGGCCGAAAAACTAGGAAAAGTCCAGCACACGCCAAAACTCTAAAAAGTCCAGCAAAAGTTTTAGATTGTGAAAAATCCAACAAATTTTGGACTGTAAAACTTCCAGCAAGATTCCAAAAACTTCAGACTTTCAGACTCCAAAAATCTAGCAAAATTTTGAACTGCGAAAGTACGAAAAAACAACAAAACTCCAAAACTTTTGGATTTTCAGACTACAAAATTTTTGGACTTTTAGAGGTCGAAAGGGCGAAAAACTAGGAAAATTCTAGCAAACACCGAAACTCTAAAAAGTCCAGTAGAAGTTTTAGTTTGCGAACAATCCAGCAAGTCCAGACTGCAAAAAATCCATCATGTCTATACTGCAAAAAATCCAACAAATTTCAAATTGTAAAAAATCTAGCAAGTCCAGACTGTGAAAAATCTAGCAAGTCCAAACTGCCAAAAATCCAGCAAAACTCCAGAACTTGGGACTTTCGGATGCCAAAAATATCATGATGGAAAAATGGCTAAGTCCACTGGCAGGATCCTAGGATGAGCTTTGTGAAATCTCTTTGCAACTTCTCAGACTTTATCAAAATTGACTAACTCCATGAAGTTCAAATTCCCTTGTTTCCTCTCCCTGAACCTGGAATGCAACGCTTCACACTTTTGAACTTCTTCAATGTCGTCCATGATTTTCTTTGTATTTCCCTTGAACTAAAACACCTATTTCAATCATATTTTGTGTTCACCGCGGTCACAATTCCCATGAATTGTTGAACAATGTTATTGGTAGAATATAAATTCTCTTTGTTCTCATCTTCATACAACCGCAAGTTAATCCTATCAAATAATTTCTCTTGCTCATTGGTTCATACATCAATATTCTTAGTTCTGCAATCACAAAGGATGCCTCGTCAACAATCTTTATTGAAAATGAGAAATTAAACTGAACAACTAAGTCTATATGCAAGGAAATTAAATCTAACTCTAAAAAGGAGACAAAGAAAAGAAGTCAAAACGCTGAAAGACTCCAAAAAGAGGGTCCCCTAAAGGCTAAGTAGCCTAAATGGGGGGTGTGTTGTGGACCACAACACTACTGAGTTAAAATGCTATGTTGACTCAGATTTGGCAGGAGACATTGATACCAAGTGGAGTACAATAGGATATGCTTTTACTATCGGTGTGACAACGGTGACTTGGATCTCTAGGATGCAAAAGGTGGTTTCTTTTTCCACCAAAGAGACAGAGTATGTAGCTACAATAGAGGAAGGAAAGGAGATGATATGGTTGCAATCTTTCCTCAAAGAATTGGGACAGCCACAGGTTAATAATTATTTGTTGATAGATAGCTAGAGTACCATTCATCTTGCAAATAATTTTGCCTTGCATTCAAAGACAAAACACATACACTTGAGGTATCACTTCATACGGTCGGTATTGGATGATGGATGGTTAAGGCTGGAAAAGATACATATAGATGATTTAATCCAGCGGATATGTTTACAAAGGTAGTGAAAAGGGAGAAGTTGAACTCCTCTTCAGCTTTGGTTGGTCTTCAAGAATAAAATAATAAAATAGAACAACATAGTCCAGGATGCTTCTTTCCAATGGGAGTTATAGGGGTGGAGGTATTGCTAGAGGATTAGTCTCCAAGTGGGAGATTATATAGTGTGTATCCTGATGATTCCCCAAGTGGGAGATTGTTGGTTTGTAGTGACTGATCATGCAAGTATTATACACTTTTCTACAATTTGTGGTGTATTTTGGTTAACTCATCAAGCATTTTCCTAGGTTGACCCGTCAAGCAAGTTTTAGGGTTAGGGTTTTTCTATAAGAAAAATGATGTCAGGGTTATGGATTGTTAGAGTGAAGATGTATTGTAGCATTTTTAGTGGTATTGATCTGTAAGGGATTGTTGGTTGTAATATTTTGAAATTACTAGATAATAATATTGGACTCTTTGTTTGGTGGATGTAGCCCAGGATTGGGTGAACCACGTTATTTCTATGTCTTCTTGTTCTACTTATGTGTTCTTTAATCCTTTATATTACTAGTTATATTTGCATGTAATTGTTAGATTTCTATCTTCTAATCCTAACATATGTTACATGGATCATAGTAGAGAGGAATTTTCAATGATTTACTAAATTTTGAAAGATATTAATAAAGCATGCCTTATTCAAATTGTGAGCTAATTGACTTGATGTTATAGCTTGTCTGATTTCACACTTGTGCCCCAAGCTCTTAGATTTTAATTTTAAATAAAAGAACCTATAGATTAATCAAGTGCTCAATAGGAATTATCATTATTATCAACATATTTCAATTTATAAATCATTTAAACAAATATTTTAGTGGCTCACTATCATTCCAAGGAAACCCATACTATATTGAAAGAGGAAATTTAAGGTAAAGATTCTAAATGTTTCTTTCTATGACAAAAACTATTTTCTTGAAAAATACAATACTCACCAATTTGTAGGACATAATTTTCACATACAAATTTAACAAACAATGTGTTTCATTTTTGTATGGTAGGATTTATGAATCCATTCATAATGCTCACAATATCAAATAAAATGGAATGTTGATAGAACACACAACATTTGAAAAATAAAGTTTCAATCTATATCTTTGCAGTGTTCCATAGTTGATAGAACTTTAAGGATGAATCCTCTAAAACCAAAATTCAATTTGTCTGTTGTTTCAAAATCCCAAGATGATTTCACAAATAGTACAATTAGAACTATTTTAAATTTGTTGTTATATGTTTCAACCTTGGCCAAGCTGTCAATATTTTTTTGATACTCTTCTTTAAATTCATTGGCAGAAGAAATTCTTGAATTGTCCTTTGTTGGGATGTGAAGCCCAACATTCACATGACCGTTCACTTTCCTCCGCCTGTTCACATTAAAAGAGCTCTTTATAAATGGCTGAGTAGTCATGTATTGGATGCTCATTGTATTGTATCATTGTCTTGTACTGGATTAATATAATCGAATCCCTGCTTCGAGTGTGGACATAGGCATATTGTCGAACCACGATAAAATCGTGTCTATTGTACTTTGTCTTCTTTGTATTGTGTTTTTATTCCGTTTCTCTGTTCGTTTAATATTTACATCCTTCATTTTCAATTCACACCCGATATCTTTAAACTCTTGTATTACTTGTGTGACCATTTCGTTTTCCTATTCAAGTAGCTTACTCTGTTTAATTATTTTTTTCTATAGGCACTCACACTTCCATTGTAGACAATAGATCCATTTCCTATAAGGAACAAATTTGGATAATATTAATCCCTTGAACACTGCTACATCAAGTCCCATATTAACCATTTCTTGTAGCAACCTGATAGTTTCCTTGTGCACTGCTTCTTCCATGTTTGTAACTAAAATTTTCGATGACACACTAATTCTAGCTATCACCAATTCTTTGTAAGATCTACTTAGATTATCAATAAAAGGAAAACCTATATCTTTTAAATCCTTAATCCATTGTCGGGAAATTCTGCCAAAATGATTGTCTATTTGTAATTCAAAAATTAGTTGTTTGTCGGCATTAGACTTCACATCCAACATAGCCTGGAAAAAATGAGGAAGTTGAGCACACACCGGATTCAATAGAGACCTTAAATATTTAGATAATATTTTAACTATGTCCTTAAAATTCTTTTTATCAAATTTTATTTTCTATACTCTCCCCATCAATTTCATAGTTGAAATGTAAAAGTTACATAGATTTGTATCTGTATTGCTAGGCCCCATATCAATTATGACAATATTAAAATCAGCTCATGTGGCTTCACTAGGCTCTTTTTCAGTATGAGGATCTGATATCTCCATGAAGAGATGATTATAATTGTGTTCAATTTCTACAAATTGGGTAGTGATTTTAAGTTTCTTGACTTTGACTCCAGGCAATGATTGCAATAGTTGGGCTATTATATCTTTAGACAATGCTTTATGAGTTAGGAAATGTTTCTTATTATCTACATTTCATGTTTGACATGAGAACATGACAAAATCATCCTTTTAAATTAGGCTTCTGAAGTAACATGTTCATGTTAAAATGTTCATTTTAATCAAATCAGTCCTTCATAAATCTTTCTTGATCGAGCAAACATTTTTTAGAAACATCCATATCATTTCTCTTTTATAAATCGCGGCCTGACGACTAAAAGAACTATTGGATTCCATACCATATTTTTGAACTTCACTTAATCTCTATTCACTTAATCTCTAAGAAGTACACAAAGAGACTGTAAACAATTGCAAAATAACCGAAAATCATTGCTCTCAAAAACTACCACTTTAATTAGATGTTTGTACTTGGAGTGTTATTCAACATAACATATTACTCTGTCCTTATTACACTTTATGTCAGTAGGTTGTGCAAGTGTTGAACTTCCATAGTCGTTGAGTTGTTTAGTTGACAAGTTTCTAAATTATGCGATTAGACCACTTGTTGGTGTGTATTGTTATTCACTAAAATGTTACGGAATATCTAACTTAAATAGATTTCCCAATTTCCAAACCACGTTTATTTCGATGTGCCAACGACTGACAGGTATTGGCTAAATAGCCAACTAAAACTTAAAACATAAAGAGGGAGTTGAAAAAAAACTAAGTGTCCCCCCTTCATAAGATATACATTTTAGTTTGCTGTTTAGATGTTACCCGACTACTTGCATTAATGATTGATAAGTGCGCTAAGATACACATGTCCAACAACTTTAATTATTTTCCCCTTTATTACCTTGTCCCCTTGAAATATATGAAATATAAAAAAACTTATCAGCTATTCATTACACGCCCACAAAGGCACAATTGCTAATTATATATAAATCATATTTAAGATATACATGCATGCTCCTTCAGCCTACATTCATTATATGATATTGCAAAATTTTACTAACCATGATATCTACTTTGGCTTTTACGTTCTAATATTCTTGCAGCTACGCTATTCCTGAGATTGATAATAGCTCTGCTGGATACGCCAAAATTTCACCCACCATGTTATCTACATCTATTAAATGATATTGTAAAAATTTAACTATTGCCTTTGCTGGATATTCCAAAAATTTCACCTACTCTTTTATGAACTTTAGCTTTAAAATAAATTCGGCATGTTCTAATTTCTGCACTGGCTGAGTTGAGTTTAATTATTTAAAGTAATATTCCAAAATATCATATTTAAAAAAGCTCTCGCTATGCTGAATAATTAAAGAGAAAACTCTGGATATTCTAAAATTCCACCAACTTTTGGTTTTTACGTTCTAATTTGCAAGCGAATCTTTACCAATACTATTTAAGCATCACCTAGATCCAATGAGTGCTAAGTGTTCCATTCATTCTCATGAGAGATGGGTTCATGTGAACCACTACTCATGAATTATGGGTCAATGAGTTTGACTCAAAAACTACACAGTTGAATCCTGATAGCAATATCACAAATAATCTTTAACAATAATCTTTGCTGAGCTCAAGAAAATGGCTTTGCTGGGTATTCCCATGTCTGTCAACAAAATTTAATTGATTGAGTACTCAATGCACATGGGCAGTATTCAAACACTTTCCATACCAATAAAGTTGAACAATAGATCTAATTATTTTCTTCTCTTTTTGTTTCCTAAACATGGGTGTCCATTGGCCCACTCAATGATTTTTAGTGGGCTTTTAATTTGTAAAATCTAGTGAACTATAATTACATAGCTATCAAGCTCGCGAAGTAACGAGAAATGAAAAATCAGCGTTTCTTTATTTTATATTGCCCATGAAGAAATTCTACATGGTTTGTGTGTAGAATGGGACGTATTTACGAAATGGACCAGGATTGTTTGACATAGGCGATGAAGATTCCGAGAGTTTTTTTGATGGGTATGTCATAATTCGTTATTTTATATGTTTATAGTATATTTTGATATTAATCTAATAATTTAGTCTTAGAAAATATAAGTTGTTAGTGTCTAGGTGACTAATCTAAGGCTTTACAAATGATCTTGTTATATTATAGTTAATCATGTCTTGAAAAAATTTAAGTTATTCTCTTGATGTTTGATATCTAACAATGCCTTTTGTTGCTTTTGTTGTGATAAGATATGGAACTTTAGTTCGCTTGAACTTTAAGGATGGAGGCTTGACTGCAGGGCATGCACAATTACAATCAGACGCTTACAACACTGCTATATAAAGAATAATAAAGTTTCTCATTGTGAATTTTTGAAACCTCAAAAACCATCAAATATAGTGTCCACTATTAGGAACATGGTGGGAGTGCTAACTACTGATTTGATTACAGATAATGCCAATGTATCAATTTATAGGTTGTTATTCCTCTTCGTCAACAATATAATAGATGCAAAAATAACTAAATATGATTTGTTTTTTCCACTTCTTGTTTAAACTATGTGTGATACTTTTCATCATCATTGTTTTGAATCACACTACATGATCCATCATCAAGATGAACGAGATAGTTAGAGAGCATAAATCATGCTATATGATTGAAAACGTTGATGATGAAAAGTGTCAGACATAGTTTAAACCAGAAGTGAAAAAAACTAACATTATGGATTGTGGAAATTACATGACTCTAATAATATGATTGTAAGTACTTACCATAAATTATTTGAATCACACAGGTTAGGTGATGGGAGAGTAATTTGCTTGACTGAAACTATGAAAGGAACTATCAAAATCAATCCCAACACATTGGAAACTATTGGCCCCTTTAAGTACACAGACAAACTAGGGGTAGTTAATTTCCATTTTCAAATATGATGGTGTATACATTCTAAATTTGAACTATTTGTCATATAATAAGAACACCACCACATTATTATTATATTTCTCAATTATAAAGATTTAGAATTATTTTTTATTTTACTATTAAACAAGTTCTAATTAAAACATTTGGTTTATTATTTTCAGGGTTTCAATCAATCAAGTCACCCTATTGTGTCTGGTAGCGAATTCATTTCGTTGCTCCTAGATCTCATTAACCCTGGCTACCATGTTGTTCGAATGCTTCTTGGAACTAATCAAAGAAATTTGATTTGGAAAGAAAGACCATTTCTCTAAACATAAACAAGTGAGATGTTATGGTTAAAATGTCAATTTTTTTTAATGTGAGCAACTACTCTCTACTTAAGCAATTGAAATCAATAGTTATTTTTAGTTTATTTTCACCATATTAATCTTTTATTATTTTAAATAAACCATTGTATTCATATGGTCTACCCTCTCTCAAACCCAATTAGAATCCAAACTAGAACTCAAATAGGTTTTGTAATGATTATATTGAGTATAATTTAATGAACAAGTTAAATTAGAATAAACACTTGAAATAATATTTTGGTGCAAATAATTCAGGTGAAATGTACAAGTGGTGCTTCTGTAGGATGGGTGCATTAATTTTCTATAACCGACAATTATATTATTATTCCTGAAATGCCAATGGAATATTCTCTAGAGAATATTTGAAGTGGGGAGCTCTTACAATGGCATCAAGATTCTAAGGAATTTATGCATGTAGTTTCTAAAGAAATATGAGACATGGCATGCACATTTATGATTCAATCATGTAAATAACTCTATTCATAGAAGCTTAATTGAATAAATTTACCACGAATTAGGCTAATTGAATAAATCTATCATAGATTGCTTCTATTGAGGTTCCTCAATTTATGACTTTCCACTTCATCAATGCTTATGAAAAAAAGACGATGCTAGTGACAAGGTGATATCAATTATAGTTGATTGTTGTGAATATTATGGCAATGTTGAAATATGGGAAAGAATGCGCCTACAAGAATTAAGATGATTTGTTGGAAGTGACATTCTTCCAAATTCAAGGTAATTTACTTTTGTGTTATAGTTATTTAAATTGTGTTAAGTATTGTCATTTTTATGTTTTCCAATGATGGTATTCAAATTACAACCATCTTTTCTATAAAACATTAGGTAGTTTGATAGTAATACACAACTAAAAATTGTACCAAATTATTTAGTTTAATTTCTATATTTGATGAGGTGATATAGACTAATAAAGTGAATTCATTTTCTTTAAATAGAGTAGGATGATTCACTATACCCCTCAATGGTAGTCCACGAGGAACATTGGATACTACAATTCCTCCAAAGGAGCATGGTAGAGGGATAGACATGTGCACTATTAATACAAAATATATAGGAAAAATGTATCATTATGCATATGGATGTGGATCAAAGAGGCCTTGTCATTATGTCAATTCTCTGACAAATGTTACATAATCTTTACCTAAATTCTTAAAATAAATAATATAGATATATGTCCAGATGATAATTTTTAATAAATTGTGTAGATTGACTTGCAAGAGAAGTAAAAAAAAGATTGGTACGATGAAGGGAGCATTCCTTCTAAAACCCTTCTTTATAGATCATCTTGCACAAAATGCAAAAGATGATGGTGAGAATCTTTGAACTAGAGCGAAGAATTAATTACATTCATAACTATTTATTATTTTTCATTTATATTATGTTAAGCTTTTTGTGTGTAGGAGTGATGATCTTTATAGTGACTAGTAAAGATGGTGATGGGTTTGTGTTAGAATGATTCTGTAAAAATAAGAGGGGGGGGTGAATTAGTTATCCTAGGTCCAGATGTACCAATCGAACCTATAAACACTTTAACCCACTCAGTATTCCACTCGGTCTCTATAGCATAAATAAGTAACATAAAAATACAGTTCACTGTCCTAAGTAATCAACTTATAAAATACAAAACTCTTAACAATAAAACACATCAAATAACATTCATGCACAAGTATGACACCAGGATTTAACATGAAAACCCAATATGGAAAAAACTGCTAGTAACATGCTACCAAATTTTCACTAGATTTGAAGTGAGCTTTGTGAGGAGCCAACCCTATTAAATGTTACAATACACACTATTAAATATGACCCTATTAAAGGATTTAATCATCCTATTAAAAGTGAGCCTTGTTAGAGGGCTTAGACCATTCCATTAGAATGTCACTTTGATTAAAGGATTTACAATATGACTATTAGGTCAACCTTGTTTAAAAGGATTTTGAACTGATACAATGGTTAAAAAGTAACAGTAATGTGATTTGAAACATACAACTCACTTTGCAAATACAGATCCACTTTCACTCAAATGCTAATTCACTGACTGACCTCCATTGTCATCTCAAACTCAGATCTACTGGGAAATCTGTCAATAAATCCCCACTGTGTAGTCCTGTACTTCTCTTCTCAGCCTTCTCTGCCTTCTACTTAGATTTTCCAATCAATTGAATTAACCTCTACTTGCATAACTTGCAATTAGGTTAAACTTATACCTCTCTGATTAGGTAGCTAGATCTTTTTTCACATAATCATCACCATAGATCTTAGGGTTTGGTCAGATCCAACGAATCCTTCCAACATTTCATTTTCCATCTACTTATATAATACATCCTAAAACTCGTTCTTGAATCCATATATTAAAACCATTCAACATAAATTAAATTATCATTTAATTCTCCACAACAATCATCCTTATCTTAAATATACTTCACATATCCAAAGAAAACAACTATGTCGGCTGAGATCTCAAATATTCCTCAAACTGTCAAAATACTGACACTCGGTCATCACTGTGTTCTTCCACTTGGTCATCACTAGATAACTTCATAATTTACTGACGCTCGGTAAATACTGATGCTCTATCAACACTAAATTTTCTTGACATGTACTGGCACTCGGTCGACACTTGCATCACTGGGCACAAACTTAAGTTCCTTAATCTTTTTCTCTGTTACTCGGTCAAGACTAAACTTGTAGTCATCCAAACTTCATTGCGTGTTAAAGATAAACAACATATTATCTTATGTAATATCCCTATCCAAATCTGATTGAAACTTGCTATATTTTATTTTTAGAAATTTTGTCAAACACTTGTACAACAGAGGGATATATGACTGATTATTATTCCAGTTTATTCTCAGAATAAGGAAGATGAATTAAGATCATTGGATGACTGAAAAATGAACTTATCTTTCACTTAGTCTACACCTAACATGAAATGCAATTCTTTTTGTATTTTTCTAATGCAATATATGACATCTATTCAATGCAAATCAACAGTCACAGCCAAGTGACATTTCGTCATACAATTGGCATGCAAACATAAATACTAGGAACAATGTAATCAATCTAAAATTCAAACTTCAGCTCCTTAAAATCTCTAAATACAGTGGAATTCCAAGTCTTCTTGGCTTACAATAGATATTCAAGTATAATGCTAAATTTGATATGAAAGATCATCTACAGCAGCACCTAAATACACTTGATATACCAATGCAAACATCTGAAAATTATAAGAGGAACCTGATTATATGGAAGCGCTTGATGTTGAAGACGAAGATGCAATCAATAACTATTGAAGGGAGTTTCTTCTTAGCCCAAAGTGCCTTCTCAAAGCTGGAAAATAAATTGAAATTACTGTAGCGGCACTGTAGCATCACTGTAGCGGCATTGTAGCGTCACTGTTCATGACTATTGTTCATGTCACCTTCAGCCTTAAAAAAAAATCATGGGACCCCAGCACTGCTGCAATATGATTGAAATTTGTATCAGAATTATTCCTCAAATCATTTCCGCACAAATTTGGCCCTAGGCCATAAAATTTGGCACAATGAGAAGACTGAGTTATCTCCTCCAATAGCTACAACCCTTCGGAGGATCTTTCACCACCTTAGTTATGCTATCAATGGGAATTTTCGTTCCCAAAGACAAAGTCTGCAAAAACCCTTGGCTCCACAAGTGCACAAGAAAATATCATTATCAAAATTGGATGCCCTACAATGAGGCTATCTCCTCTATTTATTCTATTCCTTCATCCCTTCTTGAAGAACATAAAATATTATTTTATTGCACTTTTCTAGAAGCTTCCTCCTTTCCAACAATAATTAGTTGTGCTTCTAGAAGATTCCCTTTTCCCATATAATATTATTTTAGTGACTTATGATTTAATA
>MU223540.1:2700981-2715891 GCA_018584345.1 Thuja plicata | reverse complement strand
TTGGATGCCCTACAATGAGGCTCTCTCCTCTATTTATTCTATTCCTTCATCCCTTCTAGAAGAACATAAAATATTATTTTATTGCACTTTTCTAGAAGCTTCCTCCTTTCCAACAATAATTAGTTGTTCTTTTAGAAGATTCCCTTTTCCCATATAATATTATTTTAGTGACTTATGATTTAATATTTATTTTAGTCACTATTTAATTAAATTAATTAAATATAAAGTCACCTTTTTAATTTTTAAATTATTTAATGACTTTATAAGAAATTAATTTAATTATTTCTCCACTTAGCCTTCAAGGAATGAAAGGCTAAGAACTCCATTGAGAGGCTAAAATGATGGGGACATTACATCTTACCAACATGAAATCGCATCAAGTACCCATTGTAGTTTCACATAACTCAACCATTTCACCAGGTCTTCTTGTTATCTCCTCTTTTCAAATGTTCTTCATCAATCAATTGATATGGCACTTTACAAGATAGCTACTATCTTACCAGTTAAAGTTTGACATCAATGGCAATATAAAAATTGTTTCAATTGTAATTTCCAACAATCTCCCTCTTTGGCATTGATGAAAAACACATGCAAACAACATATGCAAGGTTACCAAACAATCCAAACAGTATGTTCTATAAAAATATTTTTATTAATGTCCTTAGCTTCATTCTGATTCTCTCCAATACAAATATTAGCTTTTTCTTGGATAGATTTCTCTTTTTAGCTTATCTCTCTTTGTGTCTTCTATGAATATCTCCCTCATAGTATAGTTTCAGTTCTTCCTCTTTGTCATATCTCCCTTACTATCCAATCTGAATATCTCCCTCTTTGACAACAATGCCGAAGACATGCATCTTCATCATGTAGATATCTCTATGTCAACTTTCTGAATTCTATGCTCTCTCTGTCATCTTTCTTATGACTAATCATTATCGTTTGCATTACTTTTCATAGCTTTAGGGAACTCCTAAAGTGTAACCACCTTTGAATCAAATTTTCAGATATTGTATGTAATACATGTGATGTATTCACTCCATGTGATCCTAGTTAGCCTCAGATAGGGGAATCGCCCCTAATTTACCTCTCGGATACTCGTGAGCATCCTTAGGTAATGCCTTAGAAAATTTGAGACCAAGGTACTTGAGAAAGTTGTAGAAAAGCTTACTGAGAAGCGGGTTGCACTTTCCTGATCTGGTAAGCAACCTAGACAAAGTAATATAAAATGTTCTCTCTTTGTATAAATAAATTTTTGATACAGAATTCTTTACAAAGGATAATCAACAACTTATGGAGAAGATACAAGTAGGTTTGAAATCAACAGGTCACTCACTAAGCATGGATGCAAGTTCAAACTCTTTTCATTGTAATAGGATGATACATGTCCAAGGGAGACTAGCTAATCTCATGGCTAATGATGGGAGAATAAGGGTGAAATTGATTTCAATTCAGACCATGTTAATACCTCATTTAGAGGTTATGCAAAAAGAGTTGAAAGAAACAAAGGAATTAGCAAATATAGATCTACCTATGAACATTGTAGAGAGTCTGATCCATCTAGCTACCGAGCTAGAAATCAAATTTCAGGTTTTGGAATCTGTAAGAACAAGTTGGGATAATGCATTAGCAATGATACTACAGATTCATAAGCCATTTTTGGATAAATATTGTTTGACCCCAACTACCCCAGCAGATAAAAGTTATAAGAGTAAAAAAAATAACGGGGAAATGGAAATGTCATGAGATACAATCAAAGGGGAAATAAAGGAGGAATAAGTTGTAAGGTATAATTTTTTTTCTATGTACATATGTTTTATATGTACTGAAGTGTTCATGAAATATCGAGTTAGAATCCTAGGGGGAGTTCTAAGTCTATTTGAGTACTACTTTTGTAAAGTATTGAATCATCATGAAGCTAGACTTAGACTCAAGACTCACATGAAGCTTTTAGGACCACTAATACACATTGAACATCCACTATCCTAAGGGGATAGCTAGACTTAGACTCAAGACTCACATGAAGCTTTCAGGTTCACTAATACACATCGAACATCCACTTTTGTCTGAAGGTATGCAGACCAAAAGTAGGGCAACATCTAGCTCTGTTTGTGGACTTGGACATTCACATGTCCAAGCAAGGAACTCAAGTATCTAGTTTTTCAAGGCTCAATAAAAGGCAGCTCACAACAAAACTAAAGAAAGACACGAAAAGAAAAGAAGAAAGGAAAACTATCTAGGAAAACAAAAATAGGAACTAAACGTAACTATGGTACAATACAGGGGTTACCTATTTTCAATTCAGATCTGATAGAGTTTTAAATCCTGACCATTATATGTCAGGGGTAGTGCCTCACCATCTGGATATGTCAATTTAAATGAATTCTTCTCAAATTCTTGATGGATCTTAAAAGGTCCTTTCCATAGTGTTTCTAATATTTTGTGCATGCCTTTGGGTGCCCTGTGTTTGTCCCACAATAGCAATAGCACCATGTCTCCCTCCATAAATTTCCAAGGTCTACTCTTTTTATCAAACAATTTCTTCACATGCATTTGATGTCGTGTGATATGATCAACCATTTTCTCCCTTTCTTCTTCCAGTTTGCTCAGGTAAATAATCCTCTTTTCTAAACCATCTTCATATATGCCATCCTCTACTGTTGTCCTTAGTTTGCAAGTATCTAACTCTAATGGTAATGAAAGGATAGCTTCTACCCCATAAACAAGTTCAAAAGGAGATACACCAATGTCTCTTTTGGGAGTCACTCTATCTTCCCAGAGGGCTTCATAGATCTTCTTGTGCCAAGTTTTCTGGTTTTCTGCTACAATCTTTTTCATGATGTTTACCAAATTTTTATTGCTAGATTCAGCTTGACCGTTCCCTTGAGGAAAATAATCAGATGAGTGAATTATCATGATGCCATACTCAAAGAAAAATTCCATAATTTCTTGAGAAAAAAAGTATGAGGAATTATCCATAACTAACTTAATAGGCACACCGAATCTTACTAGAATTTTTTCTTTGATAAACTCACATACTACTTCTAAAGTAGTTCTCTTGGTTTCTTTTGCCTCCACCCATTTTGTGAAGTAATTAGTCATAGTGATTATATAGGTATGACCTACATTGGATGTGGAGTTTATAGGACCAATAAAATCAAGACCCCATTGCTGAAAAGGACCTTCAATTACCACTGGTCTCAGAGGTAGTGCTGCCAACTGTGGCTTTCCGAAAAACATTTTTCATTTCTCACACCTTGCTACCCAATGGTATGCATCTCTAAACATTCCTAGTCAGTAATAACACTATCTTAAAATCTTGAATGCAGTGACTGATGAGGATAAGTGTCCCCCACAAGCTTCATCACGAAACACCTTTAACAACTTCTCCTGCTGTTGTCTGTTGACACATCAGAGAAAAGTTCCATCTATAGATCTTTTATACAATCTATCCTCCCAAATTACATATTTAGAAGCTTTTAGTTTTAGGTCCCTCTTTTTCTTAAGGGTTAATCCTTTAGGGCATTCACCATATGTCAGGAAATACACAATATTTTCAAACCAAGGGTCTTGCAGACTTACTGCCAATACCAAGTGTACCACTTCTGAGTTTTTGTCTGTTTGATTTTCTACCATTGCCTTGCACAACACATTTCCCCTCACCAACTTGGGGGGCTTGACCTCTATGTCATATTCTTAGGTTTTAACTACCCATGCTCCTTTATTGTTACATCCTACATCCTATTGAGTCAAGATGATTTTTACTCCAATATCAGGCACATACACAAGAGAGTGTGAGTGTAGAATGTAAAATCTGAAATTCTTTAAAGCCTTTACAACTGCGAAATCATGCTTTTCAACCTAGGAGTATCTCAACTCATGATATTTCAGAGGTGTGCTCATAAAGGCAATGGGAGATTGAATTCCCTCTTCATTATCCTACATGAGAATGGATGATAGAGTATGTTCAGAAGAGTAACAATAGATTATAAAATATTTCTTATAATATGGGTGGCATAACATGGGAGCATTGGCTATGACATTATTTATGCTTTTGAAGGTTTGTTTACCACCTATCATTCCACTTGAAACTCACATTTCCTTTCATCATGTCAACTATGCATTTGGTAATCTCAGAGAAATCCAGAATGAATCTCCTGAGAAAGTTTACTTGACTGAAAAATGATTTCACTCTAGTTTTGTTCACAGGTAAACTCAATTGTTGGATGGCTCTTACTCTTTCTGGGTCGATCCTTATGCCTTCTTGGGAGACAATGTGGCCCAGAAATTTCCCCTTAGTTACACACAAAATTGACTTCTTAGGATTAAATGAAATCCCATCTTCCCGACACCGTTGTAATACTCTCCTTAAGTCATTTATGTGATCTTCTCTTTTCCTGGAGAATACAATAAGGTCATCCAGATACATACCAATGATTTTGTTCTTCATATCACTGAAGGAAAGGTCCATGCCTCTCTGAAAGGTAGCTCCATTGTTGATTAACCCAAATGGCATCTTGTGGTATGCGAAGGTGCCCCATGGAGTAGTGAAAGTCATTTTATGCTGGTCTACTTTCTTGACTTCAATTTGGTTATACCCTAAGAATCCATCTAACATGGACATCATTTCAGCTCTAGCCATGATCTGCAAGAGATGATCCATGTTGGGGAGTGCATAATTGTCCTTCAAGGAATATTGATTAAGGTTTCTAAAGTCAACACAGATTCTTATTTCTCCATTCTTCTTCCTCACAGGCACTATATTTGCTTCCCAGGTAGAATGGTTGATAGGGTATATGATCCTTTCTTTGAGAATTTTATCAACTTCCTTGAATATGGCATCAGCAACTTTGGGGTTGTAATTTCTTTGTTTTTTCCTGAATGGAGTTGCCTCATGTTTTTAGGGAATCTGATGTTTGAATTTCCCATTCATAAAACTTTTCAAATATTCATAACTCTATGAAAAAACATCTTGGTATTATAGGAAGATTTTCCTAGAGCCTCTTTCCTCTCCTCTTTAGTACAAAATTTCCCGATGTTGATCATCTTGGGATTTTTCTCAGTTTTGATGTTCATTCCCTCATATTCGCCAGTGGTAGGACCTCTCTCGATTCTCTTCTTCTTAACAAAGGTGTCATGCCTATTGAAAAGCTTCTCAAGAGTGACCAAATGGGGAGGAATGATATTACCTTGTAACTGGATGACGTCTAACTTATCCTTCTTTTTCTTGTCCCGACGGTCTCTTTTTTTTCTATTAGGGACATCTTTATGGAAGTCACCACCACTCTCTAGGAAGAGAAGGAGATTCTAATCATCTTTGAACACTTGCCAATCTTCTACATTATCAGGCACGGATGGTCTATATACAATATCCACTTAGTACTTCTTATCTTTGAATTCTAGGTGAGGGAGGAGTAGTGAAGATGACATGGCCAAGGAGTCTACCTTGGAGTTTAATTCTCTTGGCACAGATTCAATAAAGAATGCATCCAATGCTTCTATTTTGTCCCATACTATATTTTTGTATTTTTTTAATCTATGATTTTTTATGGAGTATTGATTCTTGACTTGATGCATGATTAGCTCAGCATCACCATGAGCTCTCAAGATATTTACACCCTTTTCCTTTGAAACAATAATCCCTAATAGGAGGGCTTCATACTCAGCAATATTTTTTGTGTTCCCAAACTCCAATTTATAAGCCATGGGCTCACATACTCCATCTGGTGATATCAAGACCACACCTACACCAGATCCTGTCGATGCACAACTGCCATCAAATTCAAGAGTCCAAATCTATGGTGGCATTTCTTTGGCAGAAATCTAATTTTCCTCTTCTTCCGATTCCATTTCCTCATCGTGATCATCAGTAAACAGTATATAGTTACCAAATTCTAATTCTTGATACATAATTTGGGCTTTGGGATTATCCAATTTTAGCACTATAAACTTAGCTTTCTCCTCTGAGACTAGCTTAATCTTTTTATTTCCTACTGGGATTAGAGCCTGAGACCAATCCAGCTTTATCTCCCCTCTGAGGTCTCTGCAAAAACTCCTGCTTAACAGTAAACCGTAACTAGTAGGTATATCGACAACAAGGATTGTTAGCAACATATTCTTTTCAGGGTGCGCTGCCAGGGCCACTTGAGCATCTTTAATTTGACCAACCAGGGGTACTTGCTTGGAATCCATAGAGTAACATCTACCATGGGCTTTAGTGAGGGTAAGTCCTAGAGCTTTAGCTACCATTGATGGCATGACATTATCTGAGGCTCTAGAGTCTATTATGGAATTTCTTAACTTGTAGCCATTGATATATAATAACACATAGAATGGGTTAGGCTTTTGGCCCGAGAAAGTGGCCAAAATAGAAGGTTCTCCTTGCTTATTTGGTTCTATAAATATAGGCTCATTTTCTATAGTAGTCATGACATTTTGGTTTAATTCTAGATTCCCTTCTTTATAGTAATCTATTAGCTTTTGCAGTTCTATAGGATTAGACTTAAGGTAGTTTATAGGAGAAATATGAATTCTAAAATCTCTACAAAATTGAATAATATCAAAAGAGCCTTGCTCCTTACTTGGTTGCAGAATTATCACTCCTTGATTGACCTCCTTAGCATAGGAGGTAGATACCTCATTATTTTTAGGTAGAGGTGTTGAAGCCGGGATTTTATCCTTCTGACTCCAGGTCAAGATTGTATAAGAGGTCCCATCTATAGCAGCATAACATGTTTCTTCTTGTTCTGAATCTGATTCATACTCCAAGTATAAATTTTCAGAGTCACCATGAAAGTATGAATTTGGTTCAGCTCTAGACACACCAGCATTCCACTTGTCAGTTTGATGCATCTGCCAAGCACGAGCCACATTGGGGCAACTTTCTCCATCATGGTCTATAGTTAGGTGGAAGGCACACATGTTTTCTCTTTTGGGAGGAGCTTCTATAGCTAGTCTCTGTGGTGGAGCATTTAACTGCAGCACCTTTCCATCAGCATTCCTTCCCTCATTGTTTCTCCTAGGTTGCTCCTGAAAGTTTTGTTGGTAGGGATTATTAAATCTGGGAAGTTGCCTCTTGAAGGCAATGAATTCATTGGACAATTTTTGAATCATCTCATCTGACGATGTAGTATTACTACTATTGGCTCTAGATTGTATCTCTCTTTTCCATTTCCCAGATGAGATCATATGGTCTTCAAGTTCTATAGCAGTTCTTTGTGGGGTATCCAAATCTGCGGGGTTCACTCTCCTTAGATCATAATTTATGTCTGACGGCATAGCACTTATGAAGAATGTTTTCAAATTTCCCGTTGTAGGCCTGTTGGCTACTAGGATACGATTCACAAGCTTATTGAATTTAGCTATAAAATCTCTCATACTGATAGAAGGTTCTTTCTTGATAAATGTCAATTGTGTCAATAAGGCATGCTTGTCCTCAGCAGTTTTAAATATTCTTTCAAAGGCAGCTCTCATGGAGGCCCAATCTGTGATAGAATAATTAGGTAAGTGGTGGAACCAATTGGCAGCACCTTCAACAAGGGTCTCAAAAAATAATCTGATGGCCACATCCTCTTCTCAAACTAGTCGGATATTAACTGAAGCAAAGAATGAAGCAATGTGCTTGTCTATAGATACTTTCCCATCTCCAGGAAATTTAGGAAAGTTCTTTCTAAAACCTGAAGGAAGGGGATTGTATGCTGCTAATTGTAGAGGTTTGACTATAGCGGCCCAAGGGATTTCCATTGCTACTTGGGGTAGATAGGGTGTTAGGTTGATAACAGGAAGGGCAACTACTCTGTGTAAAGTTAACACTTGGAAAGTGGTGGACAATTGAGTAGTTTGCTTAGGAGGTGAAGAAGGTCTACTTTGGCTCCTTGCAGTTCTATTTCCTCGGCAAGGTACTTCTAAAAGAGAAAATTTAATATTCGCAAGTCTCTCAAAGACTGGGTCTGTGCTACCTTCTTTCCTTGTACTCCTGAGAAACCTTTTAGGCTCTAGTTTTTCAACTAATTCTGTGGCCTAGCTTCACGCCCTGGTCGGCATTGTGTCCTTCTTAGATTTCTCCTCTGGATGGTTCTTTCAAGTTCTTCTACTCTATCTTCTTCTTTCTCTAGCACTTGACTGACATTTCTATAATGTTTGGTGCTTTGTCTGTATCTCCAGACAAAAGTATTTATCGAGGAAATAAGATCTTCTTGATCGTCTTGGAATCCAAGATTTGGTTGGAGCACAGGAATTATGTTTTCATGGGGAAGCACCATCTTTCTCCATGATATGCTTCTGGTGTAATGAATGTTCATCTCCCTAGTAGAGTCACCAAAAATATGTTGGTAAACAGATTGCTCTTTTGAATTTAAATCTAAAATACCCAAAATACATAAGAATAATTGAATACAATAGTTGGAAAATTGTTATTGAAAAACCAATTTCCCTCTGAATTTAAAGGTACAGCTCTCTTATATGAATGATTTTCAGTGAATCTTGATCTTTCCTAATCTAACAAAGGTATGTTCTTGACCCGAGAACAGAAGAGGGAAACCAAGCTAAACCCAGACAAGAAATAGCTTAGGCGGGGTGAATTCAACTTTAAATCTAGCCAACTCTGAGATTTCATCAATCAGATTAACTCCCAAAACTGGTAATTCATAAACTTCTACTGAAAAATGTAGATGAAAAACTAAAGATTAATGATGAAAAGCTAAGGAATTAATTTATTTCACATAAATGTTTCCCAACTCAGGATAACAACAGATCTTCCCCTAAATTAACTGTATTAATTCATAATACATAAATCTGGTTCGAATACAGATTGCAAATATAACTTCAAAGAAACATTCAAATTCAATAGAAAGAAAAATGAAATGCAATGGAATAGTTAAATAAATGGTATTCAGAAACACATAATTGACTCAGCAAAATGCTATCTTTTACACCAAAATCTAGCCGACCTTTGTATTGATTTTGGAAATAGTACATATAGAGTCCCAGATTGGGCCATTAAAAAAAGGGGGGTAACCAAAATGGTTCAACTTTCCCAACCAGAAATGATAGCCAAAGGTTTATCCCTTACAACATCAATCAAAATTTGGTACAAAGAGAGAATCTATTCAAGCTTCAGTTTCATTCCCTTTGCCTAATTTATCCCTACAGGCAGTGACAGCTGTGATAATGCTGATGAGCTCCTCATGTCTATTGACATGGAAATTGGTGTATCAGATGAGCCACCTAGAATGATCCTTAGCTAGAATC
The DNA here is from genome assembly GCA_018584345.1 of Thuja plicata. Lineage (NCBI taxonomy): Eukaryota > Viridiplantae > Streptophyta > Pinopsida > Cupressales > Cupressaceae > Thuja > Thuja plicata. The sequence continues at coordinate 2,706,645 of MU223540.1, read as the reverse complement.
TTAATTGCATCATTCCGGTCCTTCAATTCTTACATGGTTTTATAAATACATCTGCTCAACTGTTGGAGTTCTGGCTCTTTGTCCAAATGGGTGGAAGATTGCTCTGACAACTTTTCCACATAATCAGAAAATGATTTCTGTATATTGGCCAATCCTATCATTTCTCTTCCTTTCCCACTCGTCTGTGATTCTGTGTGCAAACCTTGAAGAATCTTAAAGTCTTTGTTTTGTTCTTCCTTGACTTTAACATCTACTTGCTGCAACCCTGTCTTGGCCTAGATGATCATATCAATTTTGAACTCTAGGTTTGAAGCCACTGGATTAGAAGCTCATCTCCCTTTTGCAGAATCTTGGCTTTCAATGCCTCTTTGGTCTTCATCTTTACTACTGCATGGAGTGTCACTATGCACTCCTGACACTTCACTCTCTCAGATGCATTACCCAAGCTGCTCGACCACTGCCAATCCTTCATATTTGAGTCTCTCAACCCATCCCTTGCCAATCTGCATGAAATGCCTATCCTCTTGCAACTTGGCTATTATGGCTTGATTCTCCATGGCATTGGGATCAAATGTAGTCTGAGTACTGGCAATACTAGCAACTCGAGTAACCAATTACCAGATGAAGTTAGGCAGCTTTTTGACTTTGGCCTTAAGCTACACCTTTGCCATTTTAAGTTCTTACACCTCTTCTTCAATTACTACATTAGTGGATTTCCACCAATCCACTTTGGTATCATGTCAGGCTAATCTAATGTCGAATGAGTGTAGCTCAAAATCTGAAGGGATTAAATCTTCAAAATGACCATCCTTCGTGGGCTTTGCTACCTCCATAGTGCAATGCCCAGTATCTAGGTCTCTGCCCAATGTGGATAGTGTCTTCACATTCTTGGTCTTTACTGTAGTGGTGCTGGACTACATGGCTCGACCTAGAATATCTTTGCTAGGTGCCCCTTCTTCCACTCTCTTTCTTTTGCACTCCAGATTATTCTCTATCCATGATTCGGCGCTAGTGAACTTTGTGGCAGAGACCAAATCCTGTATAAATAGTTTCCTAATGAATGGAGGAGTAGACTTTGGCCTTGGAGAAAATGGATTTATCGAGGTAGGAGAAGAGGATACTAATTTGGCTACTGAAGCAACCTTCTCCTTTTTCCTGACCTCTTCTTCTAATTCTGTGGTTGAAGGAGTATCTTCACCCACTTCTACAATGACTTGGGACACTCATCTTGGAGAGTCTTGGGTTGAAGTGCCAACCAGTACCTCTACAATGACTACTTTAGCTGGCTGCTTTGGTTGGTTCCTCTATTGTTCAAATATTTGGAAGCAGAACTTCTCCATAAGTCTTCTTTGGTTGGACTTCTTTTTCAGGAGGTTCATCGCCTCCTCTAGCTAGTTGAGATGAACTCTTGGTCATAGTTGGGAGTATCACTGAAGAAGTTGTTGCAATATTGTAAGTATCCTTAGCCAGGGTCCTTTGAGTAGGAGGCTTCCTTTCTGACATCTTCCTTCTTCCTTTCGTCCATTCAACCCACTGCTCTGTCCTCTTATAAATACCACTCATTAGAGTCTGCAAGTCACCTATGACTTGATCTAGCATGGGCTTGGAACTGATGGAGAAAGGTTTGATCTTCTTGAGATAGCTATTATCATACATGTGTTGGCTATCATCTAGTAGCCCCTCAATTGCAAGATTGACCTTGAAATTTTTGATTTGTTCAATGGTTAATCTGGCATAAAATCTATCTCTACTCTCCAAATCATCTCTACAATTGGCCCAGTAGTCTTCAATGTCATCTATGTGGTGGATAGCTCAGCTCATTTGTAGGTAATCACAAGCATAATTAACTAGATCATATTGTGGTCTTAGAACATCATAGGTTTCAAATGAAAACCTCTTGGAGAATGCCTTTAGAACATTCTTTGCCTCAAACTAGGATGCACAAATGTAGACTCTAATAGTCATGAGGAAGTCATAGCATTTCTTCCTAGAATTAGCACAAATCATATTCACTTGTAGTGCTTGCCTCATCACTTCCACCAACACGATCATATCCGTAGGATATCTGGGCAGCTTCAAAGGGAAGTCGTCAAAACCTGCAAGAGGAAGGTATGAGAAATCTCCAAATTAAATAAAATAGCATCCAAATTGGCTAATAAAAGCCATGGATTTGGGAGAGAATCTCCTTTCTGGACAGCCTTGGAGCTCCTTGCACAATCTCATTGTAGACACATCATTAACCCAAATATATTCTGCATAACTATTGTACAATTGCAAAGAGAGGAAAAATTCATAACTCTTAACATCATCAGGAAATTCCTCTAATCTAGGAAGCACTGGCCAAATTTGGATTGTTGCCAGAATATACAAAAGGACTGAAGACATATAAAATTCATTCTGACACATATCTCTATCTAGGGCCTCCGAGAGGTTTTCACTTACCATAAGGGTCCAATCAATGAAGTGATGTTGGGAACAGATTACCTAAACCAGGAAGAAGTGATGATCAACAAAATTGAGTGCCTCACTCTCACCTCTGATCCTATGGAGTAGCACTAGAATGTCTATGATCTCTGGCTTTAGATTAGTGCCATATAGTGTCTTTGGAAGCTTCCCTTTGGCACTCTTGGGCTCTTGAAACCATGCTTTCAATATCTCCTTCTTCCAAATTGACTTTTTGGTGATATATTCAGTCACCACCTGACTGTATGTCATTTCTGAATACTCAGCTTGCTCTGGGATGTGAAGCGAGTTTTGGACTGATTCTCTATCGATAGATAGCAACACCGTATCATTGGCAAGAGGATTTTCTTGGTATCTAGGTTGTATCAAGCTATGCATTCCCAGATCAATTCCAGAGCTTGAACAGCCACAGGAAAACTAGCGGCTTTAACTAATCTTCTCTCCCTCAGTTTCTCAGTGATGGGATGCATCTGGTCTGCTTTTAGTCTACTCTGAAAGTTCTGCATATCAAAGAACTTCAGAGATGTATCTGAGATCTGATGCCATTCAGAGGTAATGTCATTCATTCCATCAAATCCCATAAATCTGGATGCCATACTTCAAATAATTTGATTCAGGAATGAAGAATATCTTTTAAGAATGCAGGGGCAAAGAACAACCAGTATCAAAGGCTTTGAATTCAAACAATTTTTTAAGCAAATAGTGACTCCTGTTGGCAACCTCCAACTGATCTTATAACTTTTGAATTCTTACCTTTTAATGGCCGACTTCCCATGCTACATGAATGAAAAGACCTCAACATTAATGAAACAGTCTGTTATGAAGTAAAATGACTTTATTTGAATTAATTACTTTTCTCTTACAGGCTGCTAAGAAATGTATTTTCACTTTAGTAACCGCAACGGTAAATTTTTTGAGGTAGAAAAAAATTACTTTTCCACTTCTCCTTTGGGCGGAGGAATTCTTTTGGAGTGCTCTCGGTTCAAAAATATGCCAAAGGGGAAATTTGATTTGTCAGGGTGCCAAAATGGCATGTGTTGATTTCATCTACCTTCTTTATATTTCAGATTCTTTATGAGATAGATTCTTCCTCAAAATCACTTCATTTTAATGGCTTGGAAAAAAATGTACTCCATGGGTCAAAACCCATCTGTTGGAGTAGTGGAGAAGCCATTTGTCACTTTTCCGCCTTTAGACTTATTTCTTAGATTTCTTTCTATTTAATCATTCCTCTTGATTTATAGAGGTGTAGTTCTAACACCATAGTCCTTCTAAGATTAAGGGATCCATTTTAGAATTGCACTTCCTACTGAGACATCACCTAGTAGTCATCAGCAAAAGATGCACCTTGCTAATGCTTTTCCATCGGAAGCCCGAACCCAATTTTTGCCAAGCTGAAAAATGAAGAGTTATGGCTAAATACTTCAGTTGCATGTAAAACTGATGTTAGAAATCTTCAAACCATGGCCTTTACTAGATTGGGAACTTATCCTACCCAATGGAAACACATCTCAAATACAGATTCCCTCTGGCTCACAAAAGAGAGAAATCAAATTGGGGAAATCTGGTAAAGGTCTCCTATCCTAAGGGGATAGCTAGATTTAGACTCAGGACTCACATGAAGCTTTCAAGACCACTACTACACATCGAAAATCCACTTTTGTCTAAAGGTATACAGACCAAAAGTGGGGAAACATAATCAATAAAACTTAATTTAATTGGCTTCATATAACTAATTATCCATAAAATATAAACTGTTGTTAGTCAACTGTCACTAAAAGTATAACTCAGTTAATATAGAAATCCTTCAATGCTCGACCAAAACTGTAATGCCCGAGTGAACTCAGTTAGAATTAAAAATCACTTTGTTCTTCTTCAATGCTCGAGAGAGCTTGGCATAAACTGACTATGCTTGAATATGATTACACATTTGTGTAAACATCAATGACAATACACAATTGAATAATTGTCATCAACAATCTCCCTCTTTGGAATTGATGGAAACACAACATGTCATAATAAAAATAATTGTAGGACAATAGACACAAGAATCAAATTTTATTAATGTCCTTAGCTTCATTTTTATTCTCATCCAAAAACTCCCTATGTATTCACAATCATTGAAATACAGATTTCTCCTTCTTACTTTAATATTTGTTCTCTAGTAAAATTTCTCCCTTTGTCGTCAATCTCTCCCTCAGTAATCTTTATATCATCTATAATCTCTCCCTCATTGACAACCAATGCCAAAGACACCATCCAATACACATCCAATGAAGTTTTAATGTAACTGTTTGTACTGATTCATATGCAATGATCTCTGAATATCTGCACCAACATGTTAAATCTATTATGTAGCTCGGTTGATACATCACTAAACTGTGTTTTAGTGAGCCTCAGTTAGGGGAATCACCCCTAGCTTTCCTCTAAGATACAAGAATGATTTGCATAAATAATCATGTCCAGTAAATAGTATATCATCAACAAATATCTCTGCTAATAGTATTTTGTTAAGAGGTCCTTCTTTGATGTATAAGCCACTATTGTCATTAGTTCTCTGAAATCCAATACTTATCAAGTAACCATGCAATCTTTCATACGAAGCTCTCGGAGCTTGCTTCAGTCCATAAAATGCTTTGTGCAATTTGAAAACAATATTCCTATTGTTAGGATCAACAAAACCTCCATGTTGCTCAATATAGACTTCCTCTTCTAGGATTTCATTCAAGAATAAATTTTTTACATCCATTTGATATACCTTGAATCCTTTATGTGCAGTATATGCCCGAAGAGTTCTGACTCCTTCAAGTCTTGCAATAGGACAAAAAGTTTCTTCATAATCAATACCCTCTTCTTGAGCATATCCTTTACATACTAATCTTTCTTTGTTTTTGGAAACTTCTCCTTTTTCATTCATCTTGTTTCTAAGAACCTGTTGTTTCCTTTTCTTGCTGACATAAAAATACTCCTAAGAGGGTTCACTCTATTTATCCTTGAAACTGACCAAGCACAGAGTAGAACAACAGAAACAAGGTCTTGAGACCTCCTACACTTTGAGCTCCACAAACTCGGGTGGGATTACCCTTGAAAACTTAGAATAATGAAATCACTAAATTATTCTAGTTTGTTATTGATGGAATTATAGGAACTGATCACTGTAACTTTCACATAAAACAGACCAAACTGAAAGTAAAGATTGAT
>MU223540.1:2679690-2698233 GCA_018584345.1 Thuja plicata | reverse complement strand
TAATCTGGGGATGAAGGTTCCCTTCTTGTGCCCCTCCATAAATTCCTTGTCTACCCATGTAATCTGCCAGACAAATTCTAAGAAAGCAATCCTGGGAGGAACAAATTTGGGGAGAATATGAGGAGGCGGAGTGCAGCCATATACTCTGATAATAGTTATGTAGTTGAAGAAGAAGAAATCAGCCCAGTTGTGGGAGATGGGCCAATTAGTGACATACTCCCATGGTCTCAAAAATTTTCTAACTTCAAATGGCAGCCTGTGCCTATCTGCTCCCAACAAATCAAAAATTTGATCTACAATCCAATTGCAAAAACATACAAATGAGGAATTGACAGACCCACTATCCCACATTGTGGTCCATCTTTGGATTGGCTCTTCCACACCATGTTTTGACACAAATAGCTGAAGCTCCTTATCTATTGATGCTTTGTTGTAGTATAGAATCATGTACATCAGATGAGAGTAATGTTTGAAAGTGGGCTTGGGATTATCTGACTGTATTTCGACCAACCCAGCATGGATGGCCTCAACTATGTAGCCAACATAATCATAATCAGTGTTGACTTCAGGGTGCTGGATGTTCATTTCTATCATGAGTATCTCCTTAGATACTTTAGAATCTCCATCAAGGCCTAGGACCCTACTTACACCATAAGCAGTGCACTTTACATAATGATGAAACAGAGATAGGTCAAAAGGTGGCTTGAAATTGTCTGGAATTTTCACCAGGTGCCTATCTACTCTGGGCATGAATTTAGGCATTTCATACTTTTTTATCAAGTGCTCCCTCTTGACATAATCAGCCTTAATTTTCTTCAAGTCAATATCAGTGCATTATGCATCGGTAATTCCAAATACCTCAGCTACTGATCTCCTATCTATGGAGACTAGGGTTTCTTTGTTCTTTTTCCTAATTACCCTAGCCACTGGGCAATTGTTTTTTTCTAGCTCCTTAATGAGACCAATATCAACATAGACATCAAGCACAATTAATTTAGCCATATTTATATCCCATGGATTGCAAATTGGGACTGGTTTAACCCTATTGTTCCAAAAATAATGAAATAGAGTACTACCAGAGTAGTCTGGGGTTACTGGATTTCTGCATTGAGACCATTTGTCGCTCCATTCTTCCCAATCTCCGTTGTTGGTATTTAGAGTCCCAGGCAGAAATTCAACAAATTCTTTAGTATATTTCTTTGGTGCAACTTCCTTCTTCTTTCCAGACCTTTGTGAGGTGGTAGGAACAATAGCCTGAATCATCTTGCTTCTTTTGAATTCTACTATCTCTGACACAAAAATCCAGACAAATAAGCTTCTTACTCTTCACAGAAAAACTTAGAATGCATAAATGAGAGATGTACAGAATCAGACTCAATCATTTACACTTATAGCCATTAAGAACTGCGTCTTATCAACTTGAAAGCTAAATTCCTACACTTGAACTGTCATGAAGATTTCATTCTGTCATTAATGTTGCGATCAACTTGCACTATTTGATCCTAGCTGGAAGAGAGTGTATGCTTTTTTTCCATCTGGCACTCGTCAGCCTGAAACTTGCCAACACACTACACTTTATTCACTTTTGGAAAGATCCTTGCGAGTGAGCGACACATCCCTATTATTCAACTGGTCGCATACTCGCCATCCATCCTCACTTTATTTTTTACCTTCTGCGAGTGAGCGATGACCCACCTCTTGAACCTCATTTTATGTCTATCGCATACTCGCTGTCCTTTTATGCTTTGCTTTTGGGTTCATGCGAGTGAGCGATGCTTTCTTCACCTTTAACCTGTCGCACCCTCGTGAGTTAACATTTCATGTCACCTGACTCTTGGTGACTGAGCGACTATGCATCTTATCTTTTAGCTATTTCATCATCGCACACTCGCTAGCTATTTACTCTAACTTTTGGATTTGAGCGGGTGAGCGACGTTCATTTCTTTACTGCATACTCTATTTGGTCGCTCACTCGCACCACTTAATACTCCAGCTTTCATCTTATGCGCGAGTGAGCGATGGCATCTGTTCTTTGCTCAGTTGCAAACTTGCGAGCTTGAAAATTTCATTTCATCATTAACTGCGAGCGCGTGACTATACACCTTCTTTCCTTTAGTCACCTACTCGCGAGCTTGAAAATCTTACTTTATCACTAACTGCGAGTGCGTGACTGTGTCTTTTCTTTCTTTAGTCACCTACTTGCGAGCTCTTTTCCCTTCATCTTTGTTGATTGGTGAGTGAGCGATGTCTTTCCCTTTTTAACTCATCGCATACTCGCGAGTTGATATTTCATCACCTCAAAGCATCAGCGAGTGAGCGAGGCATTGAATGATCTCTTAGTCACTCGATCGCGGACTATTATGAATCTCAAAAAGTACTTGTGCGACTGAGTGATGAATCTTCATATTAATACTTCATGCTTTAGCCGTGCACTCGCACTGTAAAATACAACCGAGTTAAAACCTAAGCGAGTGGGCGATCTTCAGAACATGACCTCGTTGCACAGTCGTTGACTATTGACATTGACATAAAAGTTGATGCGGGTATGTGACTGCTTCAGTTTTAAATAATACTCGCTCGGTCGCGGAGCAAGATATAGACAGTATAGCTTTGCAATGACTGCGCGACAGACACTTTTTAACCCATCGCCGACTCGCTAACCTGTAACTTGACTTTCATGAGACATTTCAAATATGCGATTTAGACTTTTAAAACATTGAACCCGCTCACTCGCACACAAAACAAAACTACTCATAAGCAGATCGCAATTGCGCGATTCTTTTTCAATGACAGCTCGTCACCCACTTGCGCAACTTAAAGATACTTCAAAAAGACTGACGCGACAAAGCGATTAACTAAAACATGAACTTCAGAAAGGGTTTTTACCTCTTTTGTGCGGAAAAGCATAGGATTTTGAAACAAGAAAGCCCGGGAAAAGAAAAAAACCAAGAAATTCAAATTTTACCAATGCAGTGCTAACAGAACCCACTTAGTACCAATCACATTATTGTCTTTTGGTCTAGGTACAAGAGTCCAGGTCTTGTTCTTTTCTATCTGCTCAATCTCTTCATTCATGGCTTCTATCCAGCTTTCATCATTCAATTCATCTTTAATAGTTCTAGGTTAAATTTCACTAAGCAAACATGTACCTTTAATTTTGTTTCTTGTCATTACACCTTCTCTCTGATCTCCAATTATTTTCTCAGGTGCATGATGCCTTCTAACATACTTTGCGAGTATAGGTTTCTTCCTTTCTTATTCTAGGCTTGATCCATGAGGTTCACCATGCTTAAAATATTATGTTTTGTTCTTCTGTTTGAGACTCGTGTTCCACTGTCTGAGACTCAGGCACCTCTGTCTGAGACTCGGGTGTCTCTATCTGCGACTCGGTTCCCTTTGTCTGTAACTTGGTTTATTTAGTCTAAGACTTAGATTCTTTAGTTAGTAGCTTGAGTTGCATAGGTTGCAACAAGATTTGTGCTGATGAATTCAGTGGTTGACATGGTTGTTGTCCAATCACCATTTCTTGTGTCTTAGGTATAGTATCAGGTTCATAATACACAAAGTTCCTGTAGTCGTTAGGCTCTTTACTACTCTATTCTTCATTTCTCTTTGCAAACTCATCAATCTTTACATGCACACTTTCTATGACTTTATGAGTAGTAATATTCAAACATTTATATGCTTTTATTTTATAGGAGTAGCCTAGGAATATACCTTCATCACCTTTTACATCAAATTTTCCATTTCTTGCTTCCTTCAAGATGTAACATTTACTTCCAAATACTTTGAAATAATGAACATTAGGTTTTTAACCATACCATAATTCAAAAGGTGTCTTCTCAGTACCTTTCTTCATTTAAACTTGGTTCAAGGTGTGAATTACAGTGCTGATGGCTTCCTTCCAGCATTTGGTAGCAACATTATTTTCAATCATCAAGGTTCTTGCACAATCCATAATGGATATGTTCCTTCTTTATGCTATACCATTTTGTTGTGGTGTACCTGGGGTAGATACTTGTCTCTTTATTCCTCTTTCATTGCAAAATTCATTGAAATCATTAGAAATGAATTCTCCTCCTCTGTTATATCTTAGGCATTTAATTTTCTTTCATGTTTCCTTCTCAACTCTAGCAAGGTACCATTTGAACTTCTAAAAAGCTTCTAATTTTTCTTTGAGAAAAATAATAGTCATTATTCAGGAATGGTCATCACAAATAGAATGAAATACTTCTCACCTGTGTAACTTATTGTTCCAATTGGTCCACACAAATCGGTATGCACTAGTTCCAAGACTTCTATATTATAGTTCTTTCTCTTGAAACTAGTTTTTCCCATCTTCCCAATTTGACAATGTTTGCATATTGCCAATTTAGGTTTCTTCAAAATAGGAATACCACTTACTCTTTTGTTCTTTCTTATGTTGATCAGGTTATCAAAATTCACATGACACAAAATTTTATGTCATAACCATCCTTCTTCAACTTGTGCAATAAAACATGAACTTTCATTGAGATCAAGATAAAATAGATTACCTTTTGTTTTCCTTCTAGTTCCAACTAGGTTTCCCCTACCATCTAGGAGCTTGGCCTTACCATTCATGAATTCTACCTTGAAACCAATTTTATTCAGTTGTGCCACACTTACTAGATTATGCCTTAGTCCTTCAACCAAATAAGCATTATCACATTTGATTCCTTCAGTTAGAGCAATACAACCTTTACCTTTCACATAGTAGGGTTCAACATTCCAAAAACTAACACTCCCACCATCATAGTGCTCAAGATGTTTGAATTTAGTTTTATCACCAGTCATGTGGTGAGAACATCCACTATCAATTATCCAAGTGTCATTCTTGCTAATATAAGAGTATAGTGCAGTCTTTTAATTATCTTTATTGTCTGACTCATCCTTAATAGAAATGTAAACCATTTCATCTTCATCTTCATCACTATCAGAATCTTTAGCAATATAACAAGATTTCTTACCTTTGTCCTTGTAGCTTATGTATCTTTTGAAATATTTCTTTCCTTTGTACTTGTTGAAATTTCTCTCACCTTTGTCTTCCTTGTTTGGACACTTAGTAGCGATGTTACCAACCTCATCACATGAAAATAAAATCAATGGTATTCTTCCTTTGTACTATCATTTTCCTTTTGCACCTCTCTTTGCAAGTAATGCTTCAATGATTTCCAGATATTCATCATTAGAATCATCATCATTGTCACTGTCAATCTATTTTCCTTTCATCTTACCAAGGTTAAATTTAGCTTTGAATGCAGACTCAAGATTGCTAGGATTTGGAGAATAATTGTCAAAATTTCCCAACTCAAAAGTTGTAAGCCTTCCAACCAATCCATCTATAGTTATATCATTACTAGATCTCATCTCTTGAATAGCTAAAACTCTAATTGCATAAATAGGAAGTAAATTTCTCAATACCTTACTGACCACTATTTTGTCTTCAATTGTTCCACTGACAACTTTGATTGCACTGACACTTTTCTTGATTCTTTCACTATACTTTGTGATGTCTCTCCTTCTTTCATTTTCATCAAATCAAATCGACCTCTAACACTTTGTGCTTTGGCTCTCTTTAGATTGTCATCTCCTCCATAGATATCATGTAGTTTCTTCCACATATCATAGGCAGTAGGGAAGTCCTTGAATTCATCAAATTCAAAATAGATGAGTGAAGAAGAAATATCAATCATCATTATGTTATGATGCTTCATGTCCACCATTTTCTCCATAGACATAGGTCTCTGCAATTCCACATACTTGTGATCCAAGAATTACAAACTAGTATCTCCAATACTAGATAGATGTAGCATCATCAAATCTTTCCAAGCAGTGAAGTTGTCCTTGTTAAGCTTAGGGATCTCCCTTCTGTAAGACATCTCTAATCTTTAGCTTAGGCCTTGAAACCTTCCCTGTAAGCACAAAATGATCTGATACTAATTTTTGGAAATGAGTTGAGTAACTGAGAGGGGAGGGGTGAATCAGTTACCACAAAAACAAATCCAAGTCCCTTAGATGTCGTAAACAAATTTATCAATGTTGCTCTGTTAACATAGATATTCTACTGTCACTCGGTTAACATAGAAAATCTTAAGATATTAATTGTGATTATCCTTTAGTGATAAATTGTAGAACATAAACCATAAAGAAAATAAAATGTACACAGATAACACCAATATTTAACGTGGAAACCCAATATGGGAAAACCCACCAATTGCAACTAGTCACTGTTTTTCACTCTTATGAAGTGATCCTTGTTAGGAGCCAACCCTGTTAAAGGTTACAATAACACACTGTTAGGTGTGACCCTATTAGAGGATTTAATCACCCTGTAAGGAGTGGCCTTGTTAGAGGTCTTTAAAAACTTAAATGTAGAAATGTCACCTTTTGAGAGGATTTATAAAAGACTGTTAAGTCTACTCTATTAAGAGATTTAGATCACTGTTACAATTGTTAGAGAGTAACAATGGATTGACCTATTTTGATAAGCAACTGTCTTTGCTAATCATTCGGATCTCTGCTCTGGCTTTAATTACTTGATCCTCATTGATCAAATATTCTATTTCTGTTCTGTATGTTCTATCCTCAATCAGAATCCCATCTGATTTCACCTCCACACTTCATTTCATAAACACATATCTTACACACTTCTTTAGTCCAAACTTGACCTTATATATATGATAAGCTTTGTCAAGTCGGCCTTGATAACCTTCCAAATAATCAATAAAACTTAAGTTTGTCAGCTTCATATAACCAATTATTCATAAAATATAAACTACTATTAGTTGGCTATCACTAAAAGCATAACTCGGTTAATACTAAAATCCTTCAATGCCTGACCAAAACTGTAATACTAGAGTGAACTCAGTTAGAACTGAAAATCACTTTGGTCTTCTTCGATGCCTGAGAGAGCTTGGCATAAACTGACTATGCTTGGATAGGATTAGACATTTGTGTAAACATCACTATACTTGTGTAAACATCAATGACAATACACAATTGAATAGTTGTCATCAATAGTTACTTTTTATGTAACTTAAATTGCTTTCATAATGTCTTCTAAATCATCGTCGGTATGGCCATGTTATTTCCTAAAGTATTTTCCTAGTGGGGTTTTTAATATTTCCTAAGTCTTCATCCTTGAAAATAATTTACCTTTTACATCTGCTGAGCATGTCTATTTTAATCCTATGGCTTGCATGGTTCCTTCATCTCAAGATGCATTTAATCTATCTATCAAGGTATCACGCCTATCTGACAAGTGGCAAATTACGGGACTAGGCCTTCCTAGAGTTAAAAATTTAAAGGTAGCTTAACTTTGGAAAGATCTAACAGTGTGCATAAATCCTCAAAGAAAATTTGATTGCAATCTAACCATCAAGGCATTATGAAATCACACCACGTGTCTTAGTGGGTCTGGCTAAGCGCCAAGGTAATTAAGGTAAAGTGCAATCAAGTTGAATAAAATCAGGTGTAGGAGCACCTTAAGCTCTCAAGGAAGATCTTTGCAAATTTTGGCTTGTAGGAGGTTCTGGCCAACCAAAAAGGTAATAAATACTAATGATAAAGTCCCAAGTTTGATTTGGTGTGTGATTAGAGGTAGGAGTTTTTGAGTCATGTGTTTTGTGTGTTCAATTAGGCTCTAGTGCTTAAGTCCTAAAAAAGTCAACATGGGTCAAAGTTTGACCAAGACTCCAAAATGGAGTGGCATATATAATTTTGATAGTTTGAAGTTTTTTTGGATCCAATGGATTGATTTTGGATTGATTTATGTAAGGTAGGACAGTGGAATGTCAAATGTGCAAAAAGTTGTAAAAGTTGCTCATGACAACTTTGCAAAACATTTCCTAAAATATAGGAAATGGATTTAATGGTGTTCAAATCCCAACCTAGGGGTCCAAAAATGTGGGGATAGACTATTTAAGCCCATAAAAACCCTAATCTAAAGGTTGGATATGTTATTGTACGGACTGTGTTTTGGAAAGGAAAGATTGGGACTGTGTTTTTGTAACAGAGCCTTCATCCAGACCTTTAATGGATTGAATGGATTGACCTAATGCATTGAGCCTTAGATAATTTTTATGTAATTACTCTTTGTGGTGTTATTTTTGAAGTTTGGCACTTTTTTTAATCATTTTTTAAATTCTTTAAGTTTCACTAGTTCGCTCTTTGTTTCAGAGCAAATCATGTAAAAATGAGTCCCACTTGAGTTCCCGTGGTTGAAATTCAATGGAAAATTGGAATCAAGTAGGGGACTATGTAAGTAGTGTAAATATGTATTTTAGAGTCTATGTGTGTAGGGGAGATAATTTGTCCATCAAGCCCTAGGCGAGTACAAAGGTATTCTAGCTAGGAGCTTGTACAGTGCAGAGGCAAGAGAGCTTGTTAGATGGATTGGTTTGAGCCAATCAATGGTGGAAAAATTTAGGCATATGTGTCCTTGATATGTGTATGCAAGTAGAAGATTAGAGAAGGCCATTAGAGAACCTATTGAAAGCAAAGACTACATGCCCTAAAAACCCTTAAAAATAGGGGTTTTCTAGATGTCCCATGTACACACAACTTGGGGACCTAAAAAATAGAAAATCCTAGAGCCTAGGTTGACCTCATAAATAATCCATAGTCATTTTAGTGGGTTACTAAGGATAATTTGGAGGAACTCAAATGTTTTAGTTTCTAGGAGGCCTAATTGGGCTAAAAAGGCTACAAGTCCTAAAATCAAGAAAAGGAAGAACTCGATGGAAAACCTTTGGGAGAATCCATCAAAGTGCATCAAAATTGGTTGAAAGTGAACAAGGAATAGTAAGGATACCTATTCCTATTTCTAACAACAATTTGAGAGAAAATTGGCTTGATTGAGCCTATGGGTGCATAGTTGGATTGAGAAGGATTGAAGAGAGTTTGAAGTTGGTGGAGAGCTCTAAAAGGAGTAGGGGACCATAGGAGTGTCCTCTGGTTAGGGTAGAAATAGGAACCCTAGGTAGACCAAAGAGAAGGTATTGAAAAGAGAAAGAAATCTCTTAGGAGTTAGAACTCCCCACCAAAGTGGTATCAAAGCCATTGAAAGGCTTGGGAAGTTGATAATATATGACAAAAGGAAGTGAGTCAATTGGAAAGAGAACCATGGTGACCAATGTAGAGTTGGAAAGAGACTTGTCAGAGAAAAAAGTCAGGAATATATTTCTAGAAAAAGCTATGGAGGAGATGAAGAAGAAGTTAGCAGAAGTTGTAGAGACTACAAGTAAGATTATAGAATAGATAGGAGACGATAAAGACAAAGGAAAGAGTCAAGTTTAAGAGGAGGCATAATTAGAACCAGACCTTCTGTTACCTAAGGAACCTTTCCTCAAAGCCCTCAAGGAACTAAGTGGCAAGGCATTAGAAGGCATCAATGTATTCTCTAGATGAATGGAAGCATAATTGGTGATGGAATGGATTGAGGGTATGGAAAATCACTTTGAGTGTGATGGAATCATAGAGGAATAGAAAGTAAAGATAGACAAATCAAGATTGAGAGGACAAGCATTAACTTGGTGGAAGTTCTTGCAGGAGGAAAGATAAAGAGAAAGGAAGAAGCCAATAGTGAATTGGAAGGCTATAGTGGATAAGGTGAAGGAAAACTACCTACCAGAGGATTATGACATCCAACTACACAAAAGGAGATAGAATCTCAAACATAAATATTTAGATGTGACATCCTACACTGAAGAATTCCAAAAGCTATGCCTTAGGTCTAGAGTGCAAGAGGTAGAGAGAATTAAAGTTGCTAGGTATCTCAATGGCCTTAGTTGGAACATTCAAGAAGAGTTAAGCCTCTTTACCCTAACTTCTATCCATTTTTTTTTTCAAATGGCCCTTAAGGTGGAAGAAAAACTTAGAAAGAAGAAAGATTCAAGCTCTAGGGGTAGAGGAAGAGGTAGAGACTCTAGCAGAGGATATAGAGGTGGTTCTAGTGGTAGAAGCAATGAGACAAGAAGCCAAGGAGACTCCAAGTTTGTTGAAAAAATCCATGAGTCAAACAATAGAGGAGGATATGGTAGAGGAAGAGGTTTTCACAGTGATGGAAGAGGAAGATCAGGTGGTTTTGGAAGAAGCTCACATTTTTCTTCAATGAAGTGTTATAATTGTGGCCAAATGGGTCACCCTGCCTATAGGTGTTTGGATAAGCCATCATCTTCACAAGGTGAAAATAAAATTTCATATGTGCAAGAAGAAGACATGACCAAATAGTCTGAGATAAGTCTGGATTGAGAGAAGGGAGAGAACCTCATGCTTAGAAGGATTTGTATCAAAGAACCTACAAAGGATAAAGACAAACAAAGGAGGGCTATTTTAAGGGTCAAGTGTAAGATTCTTGGAAAGGTGTGTAGGGTCATAATAGACTTAGGGTCTACTGATAATGTGATCTTAGAGGAAGAAATGAAGAAGCTAAAATTGACTAAGATACCTCATGTTTGTCCTTACAAAGTAACTTGGTTGAATAAGGGAAAAACATATTGGTCAATGAACAAGTGAGGGTTGATTTCACCATTGGCAAGTATCAAGACAAGATACTTTGTGATGTGCTACCAATGGATGCATTCTATTTGTTGTGAGGAAGACCATGGCAATATGATAGGAAGGCAGTGCACCATGGCAAGGAGAATAAGTACTCATTCAAGAAGAATGGAGTAACTTATAAGATACAATATTTGATAGAGGAAGATATAGTGGAGAAGATGGACTCCAATAATCTTCTAATGAGTGGGAAAGAATTCCTAAAATACATGAAGGAGGAGGAAGGAATTGGTTATGGAATCTTGGTGAAACTAAAAGAGGAGACAACCAATCAAGCACCTATTCCTACAGAAGTCAGACAGGTTTTGGATCAGTTTAAGGACATCATATGTGAAGGGACACCAGTTACACTACCTCCAAAAAGAGAAATCAGTCTTCAGATTGATTTTGTGCTAGGGGCATCATTTCCAAACAAAGCTACCTACAAGATGACACCAGAGCAGAACAAAGAGATTGCAAGGCAAGTGCAAGAACTTTTGGACCAGGGTTTGATGAGAAAGAGCATCAGTCTGTGTGTTGTTCTAGTGGTATTGGAACCTAATAAGGGAGGTAAGTGGAGAATGTGTACTGACTCTAGGGAAATAAATAAGATAACAATAAGGTATAGATTTCCTATTCCTAGAATAGAAGACTTAATGAACTTCTTAGGGGGTGCTAAGTACTTTTCTAAAATAGACCTTAAGAGTGGCTATTATCAGATTGGGATGAAAGAGGGGGATGAGTGGAAGTCAGCTTTTAAAACCATAGAGGGACTATATGAGTGGTTAGTAATCCTATTTGGGATTAAAAATGCACCTAGTACTTTTATGATGGTCATGAAAGAAGTCTTGAAGGATTACATAGGGGTATTTGTGGTAGTATACCTAGATGGTATCCTCATCTTTAGAAAAACAAAAAAAGAGCACATGAAGCATCTAGAACTTGTGTTGAAGAGACTCCAAGAAGAAAAGTCAACCATAAACCTTGAGAAGAGTGAATTCATGAAATAAGAATTAGTCTACCTAGGATTTGTAGTATCCCAAGGTGAATTGAAGATGGATAAGAGCAAAGTTGAAGCCATTTTGAGTTGGCCTACTCCTAAGATAGGGAATGAAGTGAGAAGCTTCCATGGGTTGACCCAATTCTATAGGAATTTTTTGAGAAGATTCAGTGAAATATGTGCACCTGTCTTAGATACTATAAAGGGTGGAGTCAAGAAAAAGTTCATATGGACCAAGGAAGCCAATGAAGGATTTGAAAGATTGAAGAAGGAAGTGGCTACCCAACCTATAATGGTGTTTCCAAGTTTTGATAAGCTATTCATTGTGGAAAGTGATGCTAGAAACATAGAAGTGGGTGCAATACTAAGCCAAGAAGGAAGACCAGTGGCCTTCTTTAGTGAAAGGTTAAATGAAGCCAAGTCTAGGTATTCATCCTAGGTGTAACATATAAAAAGAAGGTTTTATGAAAGTGGATCATTTAACATAAAAGAAATTACATTTGAATATGTTATGGGGGTAAATAAGATGTTATCCTTCTATCCTTAGATATGTGAATGAAAGACCCAAATTGATTAACCCAAAAGGAAGGATCAGTGCATAAATGAATCAACCATTTGGAAACAAGAATAAAGAAGGAAGATATTAAGTTCCCGTTTATTTATTTGAATATGAAATAGATTTAGATAGATTGATAAACTTAATTGAATTGAATAGTAGAAATGTACTAACCTTGGAATATTACAGATCTGAAGAATGCTATTTTCTGAAGCCTGTGTTGAGTTTCTAGAAAATCTGAGACTGAATCTGGAATAGAAACACAGAGACAAACAAAACCTAGAAATATTTTTCTATTCTGAAACAATTCCTATTTGTATCCTCAAGTCAATGTCACCATTGACCAAAATTTTTGATTGTTCCCTAGGGAAGAATCAACCTAAAAATTCTCAGACTAAAATTATGTTTTTGGATCCCGGAAGTTTGCCAAAAAGGGTATTTGAATCTCCATCCCGGACTGTTGTTCCAAACTTGTACCTGCAAGAAAAATGGTTTGTTTTTTGGGGGGATGGGTTTTCCTTTGTCAAACCCTGATTTAGGAATTAACCTTGAAATCAATAATTAAATAAATAATGCTAGCAAGTAGTAGAAGTAAATCTAATAATGAAACTATGATTTTCAATAGATATGCAATTGTATTTTGAATGTAAGAAAGTAAGTAAATATGAAAGCCTAGACTCAATTAGAAACCATAAACCTCCATGATTGTATTCTTAGAATCCACCTTGAAGGGAGAATGAGCAATTCTTGAGGATGCACAAAGGATCTTGAAGGAAGATCACACCACCATGATGGATAAATCTAGGGCTTGAATAATGAATCTTGAATTTTTGAACCAAATCCCTTCAAAGGCTTGAAAGCTTGAATCCTTGGTCTTCAATGGTGAACTTGAATGCTTGAGAGGAAGAATTGAACACCTTGAAAGATTGGAAATATGTAGAAAAATGGATGCTTGAATTATCACTTTTGTACTTAGAGCTCACTTAGGATTGCTTCTTGCATCTTAGCTTTAGAGATAATGAGAGGAGAAAGCTTCCTTTTATATGAAATTAGGGAACAATCTTCTAGAGAGGCCAACATAGGGGAATTAAATTCTAGTTAGACCCATGCCCCTAGAAGAGGACCTATATTAAATATAATTTAAGAATCATTGCTTCGGAACCCAAAATAGCTGACCTGGAAGTGAGAAATGAATTTTTGATGACCTTCTATAGCCAACTGACTTCTAGATTTGAAAGGGGGACCCAGGTGAAGGTTGAGGTCGACCTTGACCCAGGGAGTTAGAACCCCTAGAAAACATGCCAAATGGGATGGAAGGTGGCCGGAGAGGCCCAATCAGGGTCCTAAATAGGTAGAGGAGTAGGAGAGGATACATAAATGAGGGGAAAATGTGATGGTGGTAAAAAACACCCTCCTAAGGAGGGCTAAACACTCTTATCATGGAAGTTCTTCCATTTTAAGATGACACAAATTAAGCCCCCACTTTAGCGAGAGTATGGAAATTGAACATACTCACGGTAAGGCCCCGTTTGTTTCATAGAATTGGGAGTGACACTTCTCGGTTTTGGGAGTGACACTTCTCGTTTTTGCAAATCCGTTGTTTGTTTCTCTAAATTGCAATTCTGGATTTGTCAAGTAAAACCAGGTTTAGACACCAAAATGAGTGGCATCATCTTCCTACTAATAGATGGAATTAGAAATCATATCCTGGGTTTGATATAATAAGGTTTTGAGTCAAATTCCAATTCCCCAAGATGCAAAATTGGGATTTCAAAACCTGATTTTGTTATAATAAGGTTTTGAGTCAAATTCCAATTCCCCAAACAAACGGGGCCTAAGGTTAGAAGAAAGTCTATGGTGGATTGCAACAAGCTAGAACATCACTAAGTCAAGAAAATGAGCCCCCAGACCAAGGATTCTAACTCAACATACATGCATAAAGATATGGAAGTAAAGAGCAATTAATCATAGAAAACATACATGATTACATAAGTAAGACAAGAGAAACAATATAGATAACATAGCCTCATGATCTAATCCCACTAGCATGAAAGCAAAAGAGAGAAAAGAGATAGTGATTACCTCACCTAGTAAGAAGCCCACCTTACCATGAATCACCAAAGAGGGAGAGCCCAACAAGTTAACCCATAAACTATGATTTGTAATTGTAATGCATCTTCTGATAGCTTTTATGAAGTACCAATGGATCCATATCCTTATATCACCATGGAATACATTTGTAAAATGCATATCTCTTCAGGATTTATAAACTTATGTGTGTTACCTTTTGAGTATTTATCATATTAAATTGAATGCGTATCTCTTTAGGATTTAGCAACTTATGTGCATTACCTTCAGAGAATTTAGCAAAAAACATAGAAATGTGTGTCTCTTCAGGATTTAGCAACTTATGTGTGTTACCTTCTAAGGATTTATCATATTGAATTGTAGTTGAATGCATATCTCTTTAGGATTTAGCAACTTATGTGCATTACCTTCAGAGGATTTAGCATGTTTCAAAACATAAGGTTAGAAAAAATGCAATAATATAGAACGAGGGAGGCCATGTGTATGTCCCCCTCCTTAAGATGGAAAAAAAACATACTATTTTGACATGTTAAGGAAAGAAAAGAACAAGGATAAAGCCTTCTGCAACATCAAGACAAAATCCATAGACAACACCCAGTGCAAGCCAAGAAGGTCACAGCTCATATGAGGCCATGGAAGGGATGAATGCAAAGAGATGTCATACAAGAAGTGAAAAAGTAACCCATGTGAGAGATAGCACACTATTCATTTTCCAAGGTGAGAGATTTATCAACCATGGAAACCTAATGTCAAACAAAGAAATAGGTTATGATAAAGGACATATATCCTTAATGCAAACCAAAATTTTCATGTATTATTAGATATCACATAATAGATAGATACTGCTTAACCAAGGGAAAAGTGGATCCCGGAAAGACAAAAAAGAAGGGGATGGCATCCTTGCCCCCTAAGTGTAGGAACAAGGATGAAAGGGGACCTATTATATTGCTAACAACACTATACAAGACAATGAGCCCCCAAGGATTAGGATAACATTGTTTACATAATGTGGAGTTCCATAATAGGAACATAAATGTTATTTAGAGAAAACAGGATTGAAATACAACTCATTGCCACATGATATAGAAATAAATTTACTATCAATGAGCTACCTAATCTTATAATGTAAAGCTTGACATTCATTCTAGTAGAGTGATCATGAAATCTATTATAGAAACAAAAATGAAGAGTCTTAAACTGTAGACTACATTTCTTTTTGCATTTAGGTCTAGTAATCAGCTTAGCACGAACGAGTTTAGGCAAAAGAACAACCTCTTGGTCAAATTCCTTCATAGGGTCATCATGTTTGAATTTTTATTTGATATTTCATTAACATTGATGTGTTGTTGAGGATTAAATCCCAATCCATAAGAATTCTCATGCCCCCCATTCTATAAGGGCATTTGAATTCCCTATTTATGCTTAGCACATCCTTGACTATGGAATCCTTGTTTAACTAGTAAATGATAACCATGACCATAACAAGAAGCCATATGAAAAGAAGTCAATTGAACTTCAGTAGTCACTATGTTATAATTAGTATGTTTGATAGATTCACAAGAAGGAAAAAAGTAATACATCCTAGGAGAAGATGAGATAGGAGCTTGATTCTCCATAGGATCATCACTAAGAGGGAGAGAATTAAGGGAATTCATATCTTTTTTTGATAATGCCTCATCACTAGAAGGAATCCCAATTAGAGGTAAAGCATCTATAATGTTTTCTTCTTTCTCTAAAATGTCTGCATAAGGAGAGTGTGTTTTAGAAAAAGAGTCACCATAATGTATGAATATAACATCCATTAATAAATCTCCCACTTGTATCAAAGCATATTCACAAGAAGGGGATAAATCAATGTCTTTATCCAAGGTTTCATCCTAAAAATTAAAATCATCCATAATGGCTTCATGAGGAAGAGATTAATCAACATCCAAATCCAAAGGTTCATCCCAAATAGGAGGATTATCATCCCTATCAATAAATACATAAATCACTAACGATTGATCCTTAAAGGGGAAAGAAGGTAAATTATAGTCTAAAGTAGGATCATAGAAAAGACATACATTAGGAGAAGAATTAACATCAATCCTTAACTCTTCTCTATGGTAAAGGTCAATTGAAGAGGTTGTGGAGGAAGATAAAATAGGAATAGGATCCATGGAGATCTCATTTGAACCATTTTCATTCTCACTTCCATGTACCTCATTAAGGGATCTATTCTCTTGTACAATAAAATCTTCATCAAAGTATTCAAAACAAGAGTCATACATGTTGAACACACAATAAAATTACAAGCATGTAAATGGTTTTTGTGTTTTTAAAGAAATTATATATTTTTTTATGTATTTTTTAAATATAAATGCAAGAGCATAAAATAAAACCTAGTTATATATGCATGCAAGATTTAATATAAAATGTAAATCTAACACCAAAGAGAAAGAGTTTTCTATCGCGGGTTCACCAAAATGTAACATATGAAATGAAGGTTTTATGAAAGTGGATCATTTAACATAAAATAAATTACATTTGAATATGTTATGGGGGTAAATAAGATGCTATCCTTCTATCCTTAGATATGTGAATGAAAGAGCCAAATTGATTAACCCAAAAGGAAGGATCAATGCATAAATGAATCAACCATTGGGAAACAAGAATAAAGAAGGAAGATCTTAAGTACCCATTTATTTATTTGAATTTGAAATAGATTTAGATATATTGATAACCTTAATTGAATTGAATAGTAGAAATGTACTAACCTTGGAATATTGCAGATTTGTAGAATGTTGTTTTTTGAAGCCTGTATTGAGTTTCTGGAAAATATGAGACTGGATCTGGAATAGAAACACAGAGATGAACAAAACCTAGAAATATTTTTCTATTCTGACATAGTTATGATTTGTACCCTCAATTCAATGTCACCATTGACCAAAATTTTTGATTGCACCCTAGGGAAGAATTGACCTAAAAAGTCTCAGACTGAAATTCTATTTTCGCATCCCAAAAGTTTTCCAAAAAGGGTATCCAAATCTCTATCCCAGTCTACTATTCTGAAATTGTACTTAAAAGAAAAATGGTTTGTTGTTGGGGGGAGGGGTTTACCTTAGTCAAACCCTAATTTAGGAATTAACCTTGAAATAAAGAATGCTATCAAGTAGTAGAAGTAAATCTAATAATGAAGCTATGATATTCAATAGATATGCAATTGTATTTCAAATGTAAGAATGTATGTAAATATTAAAGCTTGGACTCAATTAGAAAGAATAAACCTCCATGATTGTATGCTTGGAATCCACCTTGAAGGGAGAATGAACAAGTCTTGAGGATGTACAAAGGATCTTGAAGGAAGATCACACCACCACGATGGATAGATCTAGGGCTTGAATGATGAATCTTGAATGTTTGAACCAAATCCCTTCAAAGGCTTGAAAGCTTGAATCCTTGATCTTCAATGAAGAACTTGAATGCTTGAGAGGAAGACTTGAATACCTTAAAATATTGGAAATACGTAGAACAATGGATGCTTGAATTATCACTTTTGTACTTAGAGTTCACTTAGGATTGCTTCTTGCATCTTAACCTTAGAGAAAATGAGAGGAGAAAGCTTCCTTTTATATGAAAATAGGGTACAATCTTCTAGAGAGGCTGACATAGGGGAATTAAATTCCAATTAGACCCATGCCCGTAGAAGAGGACCTATATTAAATATAATTTAAGAATCATTGCTTTGGAACCCAAAATAGCTGACCTCGAAGCGGGAAATATATTTTTGATGACCTCCGACAGTCGACTGACTTCTAGATTTGAAAGGGGGACCCAAGTCAAGGTCAAGGTCATCCTTGACCTAGTTCAAGGTTGAGGTCAACCTTGAACTAGGTCAAGGTCAAAGTTGACCTTGACCTTGGGAGTCAGAACCCCTGGAAAACATGCCAGATGGGATGGAAGGTGCCTGGAGAGGCCCAATCAGGGTCCTAAATAGGAAGAGGAGTAGGAGAGGATGCAGAAATGTGGGGACAATGTAATGGTGGTAAAAAACACCCCCCTAAGGAGGGATAAACAATCTTATCATGGAAGTGTTGTTAGAATGAATTTAGAATAACTAAGAGGGGAGGGGTGAATCAGTTATCCTCAGGTCTAGATGTAGCAAATAAAAATTTCTGTATTTCAGATCTACTCGGCAGCAGTAGCATATGTCAACAAATTAATCATGTAGTGTATTGTCTAATGTAATTAGCTTGTAGAAACATAACAGTAAAACAAACCATAAGCATTCACACAAGTTGACACAAGTATTTAACGTGGAAACCCAATATGAGAAAAACCACCAGTAACATGCTACCAAGTT